>APFE031454730.1:59375-78207 GCA_000404065.3 Pinus taeda
ACTGCCAAGGTCGTCCTAACAACAAATGACAGACATCCATTGGCATCACATCACAAAGGATCTTGTCCTTGTATTTTCTAATCTGAAACTCTACTTCACACTGTTCATCAACTAACAATTGATGCCCCTTCTGCAGCCACAATACCTTATAGGGAGTGGGATGTTTCAGTTTCTTTAATCCCAATTTCTCCACCATCTCCACAGCTACCAAGTTATCGGTACTTCCGCTGTCAACAATTACCTTACAGCACTTGCCTTGTGACTTGCAGACAGTGCGAAACAATGCTTTTCGCTGATCTAGCTCTACAGCTTCCTTGGCTGGCTTCAACAACACCTTATTCAATACCAAGGCTTCACCTATCTCAGGTGTGTTTTCCGCTTCCTGAGGTGTCTCCTCTACATCCTCTGGCTGGGCAACATAGGTTCCTCTTCCGCCTGCTGGTTCGCCCTCCGGACAGTCATAAGACTTATGTCCCAACTTATGACAATGGTAACACTGGACAGTCCCTCTGCCCCGACCAAATCCTCGTCCTCTCTGAGCTGGTCGTCCTTCCCTGTTGCTGTTGTCTCTATCTGTCGTACCAGTAGACTTGGAACTACTGCCTTCCTCATTCGAGACTGTACCTCTCCCTCTGCCATACACTTTTCCTTTTCCTCTGCCAAAACCACCTCCTCTCCGGGAGTTCTGCTTCCTATTTATCTTCTCTTCAGCCTTCAATGCAAACTGATAGGCTTCATCTAACGTCTGCGGTGAAAGGATACCAATTTCGTCTAAAATCTCCCCTCTCAAGCCATTTACAAATCTGGCTGTCTTCTCTGAGGTATCTTCAACATATCCTGCTCGCAGATTTAATTTGTAGAATTCCTCTGTAAATTCTCTCACAGTCATTCCCCTTTGTTTCAGGTTTTGTACCTGCCTGTACAACATAATCTGACAGTCCTTCGGTAAGAACTTCTCTTTCAGTTTAGCTTCCATCCTGGCCCATTTCTTGATTGGCTGTTTGCCTAACCTCCTTCTTTCTTCCTGAACGCTGTCCCACCATAAGGACGCATGTCCTTTCAACTTGGTGGCGGCAAACCTTACTTGTTTGTCTTCGCTGGTCTCCTCAAACTCAAAGAATTTATTCACTTCACTTAACCAATCTAACAACACATCTGCCGATAAGCTTCCGTCATAGGTAGGCAACTCATGCTTCGGTTTATGACTGGACAGCAAAACTGACTTTAACAATCTCAGTTCCGGTGTTATTCCCTCAAACTCATCCTATTCTGGTTCAACTGCCTCTTCATCACTGTTATCTGCTGGGTTTCTTCTTCCCCCAGCCTCTATCACTGCCAATCTCTCACGCAAAACTCTTATCTCTTCTCGCAATCCATCATCTACTGGCCTGTGGACCAGTCGTCCTCTGCCTCTTCCTCTTCCTCTTGCTCTTCCTCTTGCCTCACCTTCGCCTTTTGCCTGTTCCATTGATTCTAACTCAAAAAACTCTGGCTCTGATACCACTTATGATGGCCTCCCGCCACGGTTATGGAACGTGATCGATAAGACTTGTGCCCTGGCGATTTAATGCTATATTAAATGTCACTGTACGCGTCTTGGTCTTTGGGTTTAGGGTTTTGAAACCTGCTGAACCGGCTTCCACCTGCACTAACCGGTTACCTCTACTCAAAAAGGCCCGTTGACAACCTTTTGGCAATCATTTTTCATTTCCGCTTTGCGGGGTCACTCTGTCGAGGTCTGAGCTACACTGTGGGAAACCTCTGTTCCTCTGTGGACTGTTCTGATGCCGTCTCTGTGGTTATCTCCGCCTCCAAAGGGTTTCGATGGTGAGTTTCTATGGTCTGCGAGGACTCACTCACTCTGTTCGGTGATAACTTGTCAACTGTAAGTTTGGGTAGGCGTTTGTTTTAACTCGGCGCTGGTATTTGTCTGTTAACTGTGTAATTTGTTTTATGGCAGGTCCGTCCTCCCAAAGCTGCGTTTCACCATTAACATTCAGGTAACGATGATGGTTCCTTGCTATAATGTTCTCGCCTTTATTCCTCCAGTTCTGACCGTCTCGGCCACTGTCTTCAGGTTTCTGTTACTGGTTAGTTTGGCATTTTCTTCGTCGCCCGGGTTCCTGGTAAGACCCTAATACTCTGTCTCCTTTCTTTTGATTTTTTAACACATACGCATATACTGCACAGGTTCCTAATCTCTGTGGGTTTGTTTGCAGGTGAGCTCTGGTCGTGTAGCCATGCTCATGGTGCTGTTGTCCGCGTTCTCTTCACACTCCTTCCGGGTAGTGTCTTAATATATTCCTGTAAATTAGTATATGTAGACTCTGTAGTTTGTATCGGCTTTCTGCGCGGTGAAATGTTAGGGTTTCGGTCCTTAGTTTGATAATGGACTATTGTAGTCGCTGTTCCGGCTTTTCCTCTGTAGGAAATTGTTCAAACTGAATTTTTTTTGCATCAAACCCTCGTGGGGTTATACGAATCTCTGCTCTGTGGATGTAAATGGATTGTATTTCCTGTTTAATGGCCGTTACGGGGTTTCGAACCCTCCCTCTACTATCTTGTATTGTTCACGATTTATAAACCCTAGGGTTTTGACCAAACCCTGGTCTGTCTTTCCGTCAATGCTATGACTGTATATTTCGGCTTTTTGTCTGGTAATAAATTGATATTGTTGGAGTTCTGTCTTGTTGATAACTCTGTTGGTGCCGAGGCTTACTTTACATGTAGTCTGTGGTTCGAATGTTTAAACTGTAACCTGGTCTTTTATTTAGTTACTCAGGTCGTATTTCTACATTATTGTCCTTGCTGTTCTGTTACTATCTGGAGATTTATATATATCGTATGAAAAAAGAAAAGAAATGATTTGTTTCTCTGCTACGGCATTCTATTTCGACTGTTGAGTTATCGGGATTTTGGAAATACCTGGGTTCTCTGTTTGCATGCACAGATTTCTCTGGTCTTCTAGTTTTAGAAATATTTGCTTTGTTTGAGTCTGCTTCTGCTGCGCCTTTCTTCGGGTGTACGCCTGTGTGTATAATCTGGTATGAACACTGGTGGATGGTGCTGTGGTGATCACGCCCGTTCCACTTACAGATGATTTGTCTTTTTATTTCAATATGATTTAAAATGTACAGGAAATAAACTATGCTGTAGAATGTTAATTATCACAGTGATGAATAGTGAAGCCAATGAGTAATGAATTCTAACTTTCGGAAATGACTGTATATTTCTATTTCTGTTCTTCAAAAAAATGAGAGAGGAAACTTTACAATCTTGTTTCTGTTCTTTTAAGCTCCGAGAGTTGAACTGTTCTTGTTCGGTTGGAACCAACCCAACAGATTGACAACTGTTTTCACTTAACTGATTTAAAACTAATACAATGCCTTTTTAAAGAAAAATCAAATTAACTAGCAATTTATGTTTCTGCTTCTAACTCCTAAGTAAGACAGAGTAAATGCATGACTAATTTAACTGAATCCTATCATCTTAAAAGTAAATAAAAACAAGTAATGAAAATAAAATAACTGACAAGGTTTTGACACCTGTTCAGCTATACGCATTGACTGTGTGTTCAAATTCTGCCTGAGACTGCCAGCCTCATTCTGCCTCCTCAGAGCTGGATGCTCCTGCATCACGCCCCTTATGATTTTAGCGGAAGAACAGACTCACAGGATAGGGAAATCCACCCCTTTCGATGCCACCACAGCAGGTCATTGTACTCAATGAGATTTGAACTTCAGTGCGCCCAGACTTCACCCATATGACTTACCGTCGAACCATACATCACTATACAATCTATTATTAAACCATCAACCTACCCAACGAGTACATTTTAGAAATTTGGCATAAGGGACAAGGTTGGTTAGTGCGCAATGTTGCATTGAACGCCTTGGTAGGTTCCTTCGGGGAAGCGATGGGGAGTGACCCCGTTGGTGGGGTCGGCAAAAGCAGGACCACCACTGGCAGGTGTAAAAGGTTCCTTGACTTTGGGAGCGTAGAGAAATAGTAGCTATGTTGCCTTGGAAGTCGGAAAGGGTGCAAGGAGGTGGAACCCATTCAACAGCGGTCGGCAAAAGCAGGACCACCAATTGCAGGTGTAAAAGGTTCCTTGACTTTGGAAGCGTAGAGAAATAGTAGCTATGTTGCCTTGGAAGTCGGAAAGGGTGCAAGGAGGTACAACCACCCGTTTTAATAGCAAACATGTGAGTTTTCCACAGTTAATCTCCGGAGTAATTTGGAGAAAAGGAAAGGAACTTACTCGACATGCAACAAAAACAAACGACTCGGAAAAAATCATGTCACAGTATGCAGACCATGATGCAATGGGGAGTGGTGGATGGGTGCCGTTGCACTACGTGGCGTTGGGACATGTGCGACAAGGTTATTCAACGTTATGGCAAGGCATGGGACGGAGTGATGTCGAGGCATCTAAGGAGTTAAAAACTTAATAGAGAAGGTTGGTGTAAATGATTTCGAAGGTCAGCGTAAATGATTTTGCATTTGACCAGTGATGTGGATATTGCAGATATTGCAGTAGAA
Organism: Pinus taeda; assembly: GCA_000404065.3. Lineage (NCBI taxonomy): Eukaryota > Viridiplantae > Streptophyta > Pinopsida > Pinales > Pinaceae > Pinus > Pinus taeda. The sequence continues at coordinate 63,918 of APFE031454730.1, forward strand.
GTAGAAAGATGTGAATGTTTTAGTTATGTGTTTCATAGTAAATAAAAAGAAAGAAAGAAGAAAGAAATTATTTTAATTTTTATAAGGTTAAACACTGTATATGACACAAATTGTTTTTCTATGTGAATTTAGTATTTAATTTTTTTACTGGAACTCTCACAATAAACGCTCTTAGTTTCTTGACAAACTAGACAAGCCACTGGCTACACAAATTATCTCAAGAGCTATCTGTCAGAATCTCTGCATAACCTTGTCTTTAAAGTCCTCACATTCTAAAATGAAATGCTTTTATGTTTCCACTTTTCTTGAAGAGCAAAAAATGCATATGCTTTATCCCCACACTTCTTTTGACTTTTTTCGTGAAAAGAATTAAACTCTTCAATATAGTACTTTATATCTTTCTTCCCACACTTCTTTTTGTCTTTTCCATCATGATGATTATGAAAGGAATTAAACTCGTCAACATAGTATTTTATCTTTGTTAGTAGTGCCTTATCCCAAAATACTATAAGAGTCTCCCCATAAACGAAATTTTTTTTGTTGATGATTATGAGAAGAATTAAACTCTTCAATATAGAAGAAAGAAAGAAAGAAAGTATTTTAATGTCCACGAGACTAAAGATAGCCTATGGGACAGATTGCTTCTTCATTCCCATGATGTATTCGGCCCTTTTTCTGTGAAGCTTCACAATAAATGCTCTCAGCTTTTCGATAAATCCCTCACTAAATAGATTATCCCAAGAGCTAGCTGCCACCATATTTGCATAAATTTCTTTGTTGTCATTGAAGGCCTTACATTCTAAAATGAAATGTTTTTCTGTTTCCACTTTTTCGGAAGAACAAAAATTACATTCTCTTTCCTCCCATACTTCTTTTGGCATTTTCCAACGCCCTGTTTCACAACTGAGTTGATAAGAATTAGCCCTTAACTAAGCAATAAGAATTTTGGCTCTCCAAGAAATATTGGTCTCTATGTATGCTTTTCGTTGATGACTATGAGGGGATTAAACACTTCAATATGGTATTTTTTCTTTCTTCCTAGCTCCTTATCCCAAGTGCACTTGTTGAACTTATCCATAACAAAAGTTTTTATCTCTTTGTTGTTTATGGGACACTTATTCAAGCAATTACCCCATTTACTGAACCACCATTTGTTATTTAGCTGCATCCAAGTTTTTCTGTGTTGCACAATCTGTCATTAAGACAACCTTAAACCATCTACTCTCTTCCATTTGGTCAATTTTTTAAATACCTTATGACACCATAGCAATTGCTTCGATAGGAGCTGCCCTGTTTCACTTAACAAGATAACATACAAAAAATGCACTTTTATTCTTGTATTTCTCAATTTGTCTCTATTGCATGTATTATGTACTACTAGGCCATAGTTTACAACCATAGAGAATCACTAGAAGCCCAAAAAGAGTTTGAGTGGTTTTCCAGTCCCATAACTTTGCGTTTCTACACCTATTTTGAAAAGCATAAAATGTTTTCCAAGCCCCCAAAGTTCTTTTTTTTCTAAAACCATCCCAACTTAGATTTTTGTTAAAGTCAATTGAGGTATTTGTAATCCACAACTTCTTCCAAAATGTTGGCTTCAAGGTAGAACTTATTCTAATTATGTTTTTTATTAGAAAAAAACACTACTTTTCCCCACACTTCCACAAAAATGCTCAAAGAAATAAGGTCATGTGCATACAAAAGAAGCCTTATAACAAACTTACCCAAATAGATACCATCACCCCTTGCCAATTTAACCATTTCTCAAACTTGTCAATTAATAAACCAAAAAAATAAAAAATAATGGGCAACCTTGCCTCATCCGATATGACTTTTAATCTCTTGACTTTTTTAGAGAAAAAATATTTATATAAAAAATAATGAAAAATATTTATATAAAAAAATAATAAAACCAAAAACTACAATTATGCCAATTATAAAATTATATATATATAGATTGAAAACTCTGAATGAAAATGATTTTCATAAAGAATAAACAAAAAAGAGCTGCGAAGTTTTGACAACCATCAGCTGCGAAGTATTTGGCTCCATCAATCGATAAGAAACAAATATCATAAACACAAATTATGCCTATTAAAAAATTATATATATATATATATATATAAATAATAAAAAGATTGAAAACTCCGAATGAAAAATGATTTTTCATAAAGAATAAACAAAAAGAGCTGCGAAGTTTTGACACCCTCAGCTGCGAAGTATTTGGCTCCATCAATCGATAAGAACACAAATTCAGGTTAAAAAAAAAACCAGTTTAACTGTGCCTTACCTTTTTCAGTTAAAATTATTCGTTATTGAAAATAATAGAAGAGAAATTACAATTATGCAAATTAAAAGTGGTAAAGAATGTCATAATAAGAAGATTAAAGACTGAATGAAAAATTCTACTCATAAACCATGAAAAAAACCTCCGAATTATTTGCCTTTGTCTATCCGGAATAACTTTGACTCCACTAACTCTGAGTGAATGTAGATAGCTCCAATATGTAATAATGGCTGAAAATAAATGTGCCAAACCAATACCATTTCGTTTAGGCTTTTCAATTGGTGAAATCCCTATGGTGTCATTGATTCATTATATTTATGATTGAGTTCTTTAGCATTGTTTCGCTCATCTCTCTGCTATTATTTTGTTAATGACTGACGCAGGGAAAACCCCTGCGATGCCCAGAATCACAATCTGTTCAATACACACAACGAATACATCAAAACTGTCCCTATAAAATTTCAGATTGCTGGCAATTGCATTACACTTCAATTTGCGGAAGTATGTGATATTTGTTCAGGGTCACCCTGCAACGGAAAGAACCTCATCTACCATGCAAATTCACTTGCATCTCAGCTTCACAGAAATTACAAAGTCACCCACTGTCTCTATCATGCGGAAGTTTTTATTTAAAACTTAAGATTCAAACTACAATTCACAATCAACACCTTTTTATAAAAATATTCAAACAGCATTAACGCCTCATCAAGCAATACAACCCATGTATCCTCTCGCTCCACAGATCTGATCGATTCCTAACTTGATTCATAAATCGGATTGAACGCATTTACAAACAGAGCGTTATGAAGATTCTTGCGCTCAGATCCATGTCTTCTAAGTTCCTGCCCATGAATCACTGCGGCACTGTCAAAAACATCAATCCACAAAACTAAATCACAGATCCAATGATTCGGATCGATTTCCCTTTCACTGTTCAAAAACGTTCCAATTCGGGTTGACCTGACAATTTAAAACACTTAGCAAATCGGATAGTTAGATATGCTATCAATCTAACTGCTCTGACTCGATATCATTACCTTTGTGCAATTAAACTGACGTTTAACTGCTCTGAGTTCAATCTGACCAATATAATAACAATCGGTGGTCTTTTGAGTCATTACTACAAACATTGCAGTGTTTTGACACATCTATGACACCATCGGAAGTCACAAATCGCCGAAACCTTCTAACACCCAAACTGTCAACCATTATTCCGGGCCGATGCGTTATTTCTCCCCTACTCCGTCACATTCAGATTCCATACAAACTTCGTTCCACCGATCCGATAAGATCGAATTTGCCATGAATTAAATGCCAAGTTGTCAAGAGTTGTAGTTCCGATCCTATTGATCGGAATCGGAAATCGGCACATGCAAGTGTGCTTCCACCTTTTAACTATCCTCTTATCCGATCCGATTGGGTAATTAACCACGTTCACCTGTAAAATCACGAAACCGATATCCTTTGGAACCAATTAATATCACTTCTCATTAGATTCATTGCTAAATTGATTGATATGGAAACCTTCCCTTTTTATTTCAATGCCATAAGTTCTGGGGATCCGACGCATTTCAAACTGAATGATATGTTAATTCGCCTCCACTACAAAAGGTCCACACCGTCTTTTTAATCTATTTTCTGGGTTAAAGACGGTTCCCAACTCACAAAATTTGATAGCGCCGAATTGCAATAGAGACAGGATTCTTCAAATACAAAAGAAACGCAGATCAAACTCAATTCAATCGATTATACAGACATACCATAGCGTTTCCACAAATTTCGAATGCAGTTCTTCAACGTCGTATACACTCTATAAAATCTGCTATTACAGCCAATCTAATGGCAAATAACACTGCGCGTTCTATTTTCTATCAATGTTAACATCATAAAGCATAATCGATGTATTCAAACCACAATTATATTCGAAGAATGAAACAGTCTAGGCTATTGGACAATTACACAAAACTGATCACTGTTTTTTTTTATTCATCTCAATACTAAATCTGAGCGTAGCGCTCCACACCAAACCAAACACTCACACAATCGCTCCTCCCCTCCAAGCTACACACAAACTCTAATCAATCTAAAAAGAATCCTCCCAGCTCATTACAATTTTCCTCTATTTATTATCCACTCGAATAATTCTCCTAAATTATCTAACAGAGTTTCCTTTTTTATCAAGAAAGAACAGAATTCTTCTATTCCGTTGCTTTCCAAGCACACCTAGACTAACAACTCTATCTCAAAATCCAAAATAAGCTAATCTCCTAACAAACTCTAATCAATCTAAAAAGAATCCTCCCAGCTCATTACAATTTTCCTCTATTTATTATCCACTCGAATAATTCTCCTAAATTATCTAACAGAGTTTCCTTTTTTATCAAAAAAGAACAGAATTCTTCTATTCCGTTGCTTTCCAAGCACACCTAGACTAACAACTCTATCTCAAAATCCAAAATAAGCTAATCTCCTATTTATTAGGATAACAAATTATTTGAGGAATCCAACTCCTCAGTAAATTGATTTTTGATTTTTGACCCACAGTAAATAAATTTCACTGGATTTAACCACAACATGTGGACAAATCTCCACATTGCTGGCTGGCTCTAGATGCTCCTGCATCAATGACTGAATCCTTTACCATTGTTTTCGACATTTAGATACGTTCTGCAAGTGTTATATAACAATTTAACTCGGGAACATTGAAATTATAATAAGCAGAGATTACAGAAAATTTAGCTAACCCAGATTAATTAAAATGCTTCTGGGTGATTCAATTCGACTAGACGCTCAAGATCACAGATCATAAACCAGACTCGGAAAGCAGTTTGATTTAAGAACCTCTCACAATCAATCAAATACTCGAAGAACCCAAACGCGTGGCTATATTAAATCAGTAAGTAGTTTTAAATTATAATTATAATTATAATTAGCTTCATCCGTTCGGAAAACAGTAAGTAGTTTTAAATTATAATTATAATTAGCTTATCTTTTCGGAAAAGCAACCATATGTGATAGTCTAATTAATTCCAATACCGCTAAACTCTACTCCAAATTTAGTTTCAGCTGTTTTATGTTATTACGCTTACGATTTACACGCTGAAGAATCGGTTAAACGTCCTTTTATTGACTGAGAAACCTTCAATGGATTCATACATTTTTCTATAGTTCCTATCAAGAATCAAGTAACTAAATAAAGAATCGGCCTATAGACACGATATCAAGCTTAAGCACCCTAACTTAGCATTTTTTTTAACAGAAATGGGCCACGGTACGCGAGGTAAATCAGAAGCACCTGAGAATGTCCCAGCAGCACTCGATCCCTTCCGGCAGAGGCGCGAATCCATCCTTTGCTAATATGTTCCGGTAAGCAGGGCCGACTGAAGGCTTGCCGTTCTGCTCTTCCTTTCCCTCTTCGATCTTCACCAAAAAATTCTCAATCATCTCCATACTTCAAGAAGCAATTCTTTCCCCGTTCCTTCGCGTCTATTGCCTGTTAAATTTTTGCACAAAAATTGCGGAGGCCAAGGAAATCTCGGCTACAGAACGCACTCCGTCATTCGGACATTGCGAACTAACACAGTCGGAAGCATTGATTATTAAAGTTTCCCCATCTATATTCAGAGACCACTCCTTTCGTCTTAATGAGCTGCATCTCACGCATTTAGTTACATAGGGACGAGAACATGGATTTTAGTGAAAGCTCGCCGCTACAAAGTAGGTTGAGCATTAATGTGGAGTACAGTTCAAATTCTATATTTTAGAAAGGAATTGCAAAGCTAGTTGAGCATTCATGTGATATTTTAGATTTTTTTGTTTTAAATTTGACTGTAAAATTTTGTTATTTAAATATATATCGAATTAACATGGGTAAAAATTTATACAAAAATTATTATTAAATTTTAGAGAAATTAGACAAAAAGAGAGCAAAAAAATCAAAAAAATCTAACCAAAAGCAACTATTTTTTAAAAATCAGCCACTACCGGTCATTGCCTTCAAATTTCGGATTCCGGTGAACGTGAATCCAGCCACGGCGTACATCAGCGCTTTAAATGTGAATTTATTGTACATTTAAGTTGTAGTTGGGGATTTAAGGGCGCTGTTACTGTATCTATTTTTAAAGTTAAAAATAATAATCTCTATCGTTTCCTTATCTTTAGCGGATGGAGGCAAGGTAGGAATTTCAAATTTAAATAACTTTAATACACATAATCATTTTAGCCCAGCATGTTGACGGTACGAAAAAAATTCACCCGGACAATTTGCTTATCAAATCCAATCCCATCCCATCGCGGGAAAGGGATCAAACATTTACTTAGTTTAACTGTTTTTACATTAACTAATAGAAATGGCAACCCATTTCACCAAACTCTAAAACGACGCACTTTAATAGTAATAACCAAAAGATTACATCAACTCTACAACGGTGCATTTTAAAGGACATTTATATAGCAAGAGCTAACCAGCTTGCTATGGGGCATTAAATGACTGGTTAGCTGCTTGCCTTTTAACTTTATAACACACCCGTGCGCATAACGAACTAAATGAAAAATAATGAGATATGTTATAAAGTTAAACGGCAAGCAGTTAACCAATCATTTAATGCCCTATGACAGGCTGGTTAGCTCTTGTCGCATTCGTATTACCTTGTTCCACATAACCTCCTCCAAAATTTAGATGACCTCAAACAAAAAGTATTGTTCAAACTATGACTTCAATTATTTGGTTCCTCAAATGCCATATTACACTCTAAGACTGCAATTTATGTTGGTTAAGATAGCAAGTTCTCTTTGATATGATTTCCATATTCGAATTTCCATAATCGAAGAGGCATGATATGAAAGCCTCTTAACCCACGTCCTCTATGATAGTGATTATTATTAGCATCTTTAAAAACATCTGGATGGAGTTGTATAACTTGCTTATAAGTGTTTGTTGTATACGATAAGTTTAGAATAATTTAGAAACATTAGTATGGATATGTATAGTTGGTTTGTAATTATGATAATTATAAAATGGATATTTATTACAATTTTTTGAACCATAAAATAGATATCCATTATAATTAGTTGAATCATGAAACGAATATCAATTATTATTCTCATAACTATTTTCATAACTATGAAATAGATAGGAGTGGAACTATGAAATAGTTTATATATTGAGTAATACGGCATAGACCCTATGTTTGTATCATGTCTCTCAAAGATGTGAAACATTAAGGTAGTGTTTGGAATGCATCTTAAAAGCATGACATGTGTTCTAGGCGTGTCTCAACATGTCTAACTCACAAGAAAGAGACCCATTAATCTTTTGAAAAACAAATTTTTACTTTCTTTTTTTTTATCATTTTTATCTGTAAGGAGCTTTGAGGGTCAATTAGTGTGCAACTAAAGGGTAAATTCAAGATTTGAAGCAATTCCAAGTGCTTTTTAATTGGATTTGGAAACCAAAATTCTTATTTTTTCCAATGGTAATGTTCTTTTAGCTCATTCCATAAAAATCATGGCTCAATGAGCAAGGGCAATTGGTAAATGTTAAAAGAACGGGAGGAATGTCACTATCGGTGTTTCCCCCCTTCATTTCTCTCTCTCTCTCTCTCTCTCTCTCTCTCTCTCTTGCAAGTGGCATAGCAAGTGCAATAACAAATGCTGAAAAAACTATGTTGTAGCAAGACAACATGCTCAAGAAATGCTGAAAAAAACTATGTTGTAGCAAGACAACATGCTCAAGAAAAAAATTATTCATTGTGGAAGTATGTAACAACACAACTTGAGGGCCCGAGGAAATGTCCTTTGGACATGTAATTTTTACAACATCTGGTATTAGAGCACTTAATACAGAATTAAGGGCCATCTTTGTCCCTTGGAAGAAGACTTGGAACATGTAAAGAAGTGAGTGCATCCAAACGAAAAGAAATGGAAAGAAAGGATAATATTGGGTTGGGAGTGTGGCTATATAAATTAGGAAAACCAAAGTGAGAATCTACTTTCATTCTCGAGGAAGCAATATAGCATATTTAGAAGTGGAACTACAATTCAACCAATGAGAAAGAGGCTAGCTCCAAGTAACTTTCCAATGTGAGGATCTTCTTCCATTCTCGAGGAAGCAATCTAACATATTTGGGAGTGGAACTACAATTCAACCAACGAGAAGGAGGCTAGCACCGAGTAGTGGTCCAATGGATGAGACATTTCAATAAGAGAGGCAAGAGAAGGTTAATATTACCATTAGGTTCTTTTATATCTCAACTTCATTTCATTTAATGTTGCACAATATATTTTGTTCACTAAGATGTGTTGAGCTCTATTTTAATATCCTCCAAATGGGTGTGTGACTCCTAGTTCAAAGAAGCTCATAACCACATCGTCAGTTAAATCAAAAGAGGAGGTGTATAAAATCCTAGACCCTATTAAATCATCATGGCCCCTCATTCAATGCTTGATGGATGGATGGATGCAACATGTCATCCATTCATTAATTTCATGGTGTATTTCCTATATGGATCAATATTCTTAAAAGTAGTGGATACTTTTGGAAAATACAAGGATGCATAATATATGGGTGATTTGTTCATTAAAGTTATTGAAGTGTATGTGTTGATTCTTGTTTGGAAATTGTTGCAAATAATGCACTTGTTTGCAAGGCTTTTGTCATAATTATGGAAGCTAAATATCCACAGGTATTTTGGACACCTTGCATTGCTCATTCTTTGAACACGATACTCTAATCTATTGCTTAGCATTTGACATGAATGGGAAGTCTTATTAATGATGCATGTCATATCCACAATTTTGTACAAAACTATATCAATACCCTCACAATCTATAAAGAGTACACACATATATCATCTTTAAGAGTTCAAATACTTGGGTTGTCTACTCACTCATCTAGCTTAAGAGGTTGAGGGAGGTCAATACCACTCTTAAGGCTATGGATATTTTAGAGTTTTGATCTTTTCCATAAAAGGAAAATCAAACTTCTTCAAAAAGGCCAAGGTTATAGTGTTGAATGATGGCTGGTGGGAGAGGGAATATCTTACCATTAATATTGTGAACCTTATCAATTCTTTGTTGCAATTTGCAAAAGTAAATTGACCCGTCTAAGGAGATGTTTATGTGGGATGGGATTACATGATTAATTATGTGAAGACTATTATTTTACAAAAAGAATGCATCAAGTATGGGACATCCATAGAGACCTTATTCACCACTATACAAGATATTCTTATCAATAGGTGGGATAAGAATCATATGCTTATGTGTTACTTGACTCACTCATTAAATCCCAAATACTACAATAATGATTGGCTCAATGGAAGCCCTTCATGCAAATTCCTTTTTCACATGGAAGGAAGGAAGCATTTAGAAGGATATGTCATGCTAGAGCATCTCTTGATGAAATGGAGCAGGGCTTTGTATGATTTTCTGTTAACATAGGGAGATTTGGAGCAGGGAAAATTTTAGGGGCGAATTTTTGCTAATTGGCTATTTTTTGGACATTTTCTGACAAAAATATTCACCCATTTGGTTTAAAAAACGCCTATTTTTTACATATATATGATTAAATGGATGATATTCGCCAAAAATTTACTAATTTTAATAATAGATTACATGTTTTATTTTTTAATATTACCCACATTCTATATGTATAACTTTTCAAACCAAAATATCGTCTATAATACTATAAATATGCATAATATTTGAACCCTTAAAAAATACCTTGATTTGGAGGCTATGATGTGCCCATATACAAAGGTTTAATAAGCCTTATGCTTGGTGGGCAACTCATGGGGAAACATGCCCTATTCTACAACATTTAGCCATGAGGGTCCTCTCTCAAGTTATTTCATCCTCTTTTTGCAAGAGGAATTGGATCACTTATGATAAATTGTATAGTTTGAAGAAGAGAAAGCTTGAGCAATCCAGGGCAAAGCCAATGGTGCATGTGCATTCCATCCTCCATCTTATCTACAAGCAGAGGAAGGAGTGCTTGAAGGGAAAGAAAAATATGTGGGATGTGTTTCCTAATGATAGGGGTTTGGACAACAACATTGAGTTGGCATTAGCCAACTTGTATCTTAATGAACTAGTATTAGAGCCAGTGACTCTTGATGATAGTGATCTTCTTGAGGAGTCGTCCTCCACACTAATAGATGTAGAGATTGGATTGGATATATAGGAGAAGGAGGAGGATGGAGGAGAGATTAGGAGCAATGGTTATGCTTTGATGAATATGGCATGGAGAGTGCATGGAGGGGGATAATTAGCAATCACAAGCTATGAGATTAGATTCTTCTATTTGTGGTTCTAGTATCTACACTATTTTGTATTTTTCGTTAGCATTCCGACCTATAATATCATGCCTCAATATCCATGTAATACATTTTGGCTTTCATGACTTTATGAGAAAATTATAGTTTATGGTTCTAATTTCTTGTGTGTTTGTCATTTGATCATCATTGATGCAATAACTAGTTATATCATATGTGATGAGTCAATATTTTGTAAGTGTTCTATTTTCTTAAAAAAAAATTATGCTTATATTTCATTTTGGTATTTGTAATTTGTAATTATACACACACACACACACATGTCCTATGTTCCACAGTCGATTTGTCCCATGTTGAACACTTGTTGTCAGGTACCTATAATATTAGTGTATTCCCCTTATTGTTATTGTTATTGTAGCCCCCTATTATTATTGTTGTGTCCATGTATCCCTCATGTTGTTATTTTTATGCCCCGTAGAAGCTCACTATTGTTATTATGGTGCCCTTACATTATTATTGTTATGTAGGCTCTGATTGTATTGTGACCCCTGAGACTCCTATACATACCAAGGATGTCTCATCATTTGTATAATATAATAATTGTTCATTTATATAATGTAAAGGAGGTTTCCCCCTCGAAGAGAATATTTTTTAAGTTGTTGATCTATCTTTTATTATGTTTTGTGAGTTGGTTGCATAACATTTGGTATCAGAGCTTTGGATTCTGGTGTTTTGCTTCTTCAAACAGGTCATCTTGGAATTTTTGCTATAATTTTTTTTTTTTTCTATGAGGCTTCAGAATCTAAAATTGGAACCACGTTGAGCCAAAATATTGATTAAATTTGTGTATGAATTCCATATCTTGGTTCGCTATATTTTTGGATATATGATCTAAGGAAGTTAAGTTTTTTGCAGGTTCCAGAATTCTATCTAAAACAGGTGACCTAGGGAAAATCATCATAACTTTCTCTCTAAGCATCGGATTTAAATTTTGTAATAAGTGACTGAAAGTGCACAAGCTTTAGTTTTTTGGGTATCATTTTCAAGGTAGAAGGTTGAAACAGTAACACGTGGCACTCCATACAAGTTCGCTCTACTGAACCAGTCTTTAATCAGGTTATCATGGGAGATTTGGGCATAACTCTTTCTTGAAGAATCCAATCTCGGTTTGACTTGTGGTATTAGAAAGAAGACTTAGAGGGATGCCACAGGACGAAACTTCAGACCTTGGATATCCAAAATTACAGAGATACAATAGCTTCAATGTCAAGCTCCTAAAAAGCAAGGAAAATGTGTGTATTTTTTAAAAATGTTGCATAACTTTTGTTTTTAAAATCAGTTTGAAGTGATTCAAAGGGCATAGTGAAGTATAGATATCATTGTTTGATTCCAAAATTCCTTTAAGCAAAAAAATGGACACATCTACTAAGAAACCAAAAATCTCTACCATGATGCATGAAGAAGAGGAAGAAATGCAATATGATATATCAAAACTACGTAACCAAGTGCAACAAATTTCGCTCTCGCAAAGAGTAACCAAAAATGAAATGGAAGCTAAGATGGATGGTGCATACATGGAAGGTTTGAAGGATGGATTAAAAGCAGACATGGAAGCTAAGATGGATGGTGCATACATGGAAGGTTTGAAGGATGAATTAAAAGTAGACATGGAAGCTAAGATGGATGGTTTGAAAGCAAACATGGGAGGTTTGACAAAGTTGCTACAATAAATGCTTCCTAATATCGAAAAGGTATTCCATGAAACTCATGCTGAGAACAAAAAGAATGTTAATAATGATTTTAGAGACTCTAACTTTGGATTAAAGACCAACCACATTCCAAAGATAGATATAAGGAAGTTTAATGGCAAGGATATGGTAACATAGATACTACAGATGGAGCAATATTTTGATCTACATGATGTGCAACACACACAAAAGGTACACAATTCATCTTTATGTTTAGAACCCAATCAGTTTTTATGGTATCAATGGCTTTGTTCTCATAAACCACTTGTCACTTGGTCAATTTTTACGGAGTAAATGATAGCACATTATGAGGATATAAAGAGCAACACCTTCTTTAGCCAAGTGATAAATATCAAATAAAAGGGTTCAGTGGCAGAGCATATTGAGGACTTCTAAAAATTGAATATCAGGGTAACTGATATTCCAGAGGATCATAAGATTGATGTCTTCATAGGGAATTTTAAGGATAGTATCCAACATAAGGTTCTCCTTTGGGAACTGAATTCATTGGATAAAGAATTCAAGGTGGCAAGAAAAGTTCAAAGCAAAATTATGGCAACAAAGAAGTCTACCACTCACAACTATAAAGATGGAAGTGTTGTTTCTCCTAGCCTTCCACAACGGTCTACAAGGTTGAAGCCACAAAAATTGGAGGAAAAAATATCAAAAGGGATTTGTTACAGTTGTGATAGAAAATACACTAAAGGTCATAAGTGTGTTGAGATGAAACTATTCTACATAGATTGCGAAGAGGAGGAAGAAAAGGAACAAGAAACATTAAAAGAGGAGGATATACACCAGGAACCAACCCCAAAGAAAGAACAAATGAATCCGACCATATATTGTAATGCATTGACAGGAATTACCACTCCTCAAACTCTCAAGATAAAAGGATATATCAAAAAGAAAAAGGTAATAGTGCTTACTGATTTAGGTAGTACCCATAATTTTATTCATTGTAAGATAGCCAAGGAATTGAATTGCTTCTTATATCCAACACCAAAGTTTCAAGTTATGGTTGCAAGTGGAGGAACTATAAATTGCTCTGGAAAGTGCCATAATATCAAGCTAACCATGGGGGAATATATTGAATAGTCCATTTCTTTCCATTCCAATGGTGGTGTTGATGTTGTATTAGGAGTCCAATGGTTACAATCTTTTGGGATGATAACTTTTTTCAAGAACTTTTCTTGAAAAAATATTTGGGACAAAAAGGAAGTTGAATTAAGGGGTATCTTAAGGAAACCAGGAAAGATAATTAGTTGTAATGGCATGACAAAGATTTTGAAGAAAGAACAACGAGGCGTAATTGTACAATTATTCTCACTAGAGGTTCAAACATTAAAATCATCTATTTCTCCAGATCTCCAAAAATTCTTGGACAATCATTCCAAGGTATTTTAGACTCCCAAAGGCCTCCCACCTATTTGTGATCAAGATCATGTTATTCATTTGTCTCCAGGAAGTGTGCCTCCAAACGTCAGACCTTACATATATCCCTAGGCCAAAAGAGTGAAATTGAACGTATGGTTGTAGAAATGCTAGAGGCTAGTATAATTCAACCTAGTCAAAGTTATTTCTCTGCTCCAATATCATTGGTGCACAAAAAGGATTGATCATGGTGAATGCATCCATATTATAGGGAGCTCAACAAGCTCACTACTAAAGATAATGTTGGGTTGTGTTATATTCTTTCCACGACTAACCTCCGTAGCGAACCGGGGGGTTAGAGGGGGGGCGGAGCCCCCCCTTTGTTGCGCAGTCGGGGGGTCACAGAGGGGTTTGAGGGGGGCGGGTAGCCCCCCTCTATGGGGTCCAGGGCAATGCCCGAGGAAATTTTTTTTTGGACCCTATATTAGGTTGGGCGAACTTAAGTATGGTTTTCGGTCCATGGTTTTGGACGCGATGGTTTTCAGTCCATGGTATTGGATGCTTCAGCATGTATAAATATGTATTGTAACATTGAAAGGAACATAATGAAA
>APFE031454732.1:0-19096 GCA_000404065.3 Pinus taeda
TCGATATCGACTGATACCGAATAGATTTGCTTGTCCTGCTTTTTGCTAGATATCAATTGATACTAGGGAGATCGGTCTTGTCCACAAGAACAATTTATCCGCTTAACACTCTGATACTCATAAATAGTCAAAGGCTTCTTACAAACCTTCTCCTTTGTGCTCCAAGCTTCCTCTTTCCTTGTGCAGTTTCCTTGGGGTCTAGTGCTGCCACCTGTGCGAATTGGCCTCTTCACACACTCACTAAGTTATGATCTAACTGCACAAACTTGAAGGAGATAAATCCTCATCATGGATGAGCTTCATTTATAGGAAAAATATTCATCCAACTAATAGTACACTGTCCCTTCTCTGATATCAATTGGGTCTCTGCTTGAACTGAAATGCATCATTTATCCATGAGGGAATACTCAGTTATCTGAAAATAATAGTTGTCACATGCATGCAAGCATCAACAAACAATATCTCATTAATTTAACAACTTGTTAAATTAATATAACTTAACTTAACTAGGTTAAACTAAGTAAACTAATCCTCTCAATATAGAACTCATCCTTAATTCCTCATTCAGTGGAACAAATTAGGGAAACATTCCCAAATTAGTGGAGAAATTATTGCATGTTCTCACAAAGACTTCAAGTTTGATTTTTCTTAACTAATTAACTCATAGAGAATTAATTAATTAATATTCAAATTGCTAGTAAGACCAAATTCGAATCTTACTTCCTATTTTAGACCAGGGACTGTCTAAAAATAGTAATCCAACTTGAACTACTAAAAATAGAACTTCTATTTTAGCACTTCCATTTTTCATCCCCTTTTGCCCAATCTAGAAAACTGCTATTTTTAGCAGTGATATTTTTAGCAATTCTATTTTTAGCAATTTCTTGTTGCCAATTTTCAACAAAGGCTATGGTTGTAAATAAATAATATACAACTGTTGGTTCATCGTCCCAAAATATATATGTTCATGTATGTATTAGCTTGGCATTCCTTGATCAGATAAGTAGGTTATTATTGGATTTTCTATTGGTTTTGGCATGATTTATTGTCTCTTGATCACTTGTGCAGGTACATAAGCACTGAAAGGAGTAGGAACAAGTCTATGAAACAAGTGGTTCGAGGATCTCAACAAAGGAAATTAGAATAGCATCAGAGCGAGGTAGGTTATCTCTCTCGGTCTACTTTTCAATTATAATCTAGGAAGATGTCTAGTTGATTGTCACTCCAGTTGCTAGACCCACTCATTGCGCTACAGGGATCGTCTCTATCCGTAGAGAGGTTTAACCTTGTCAACAAGGGGATGATGACATAGGGTTTAAGGATTGTGTTTATTATGTTGGTGCTCACATGAATACAAGGTCAATGGTAAAATGAGTTTGTTGATTGGTTGAATTGGTATGGTGATGAGTAAAGGTGACATTGCATGCTTTATGGTTTCTTTGGTTAGATGAAGACATGGAGAATGACACTTGTGGATGTTGAATGAGAATTGGTGTTCATTGTGGTGGTGGATTCTAGATACCATAAATGGTGATTTGATGAGTGATATGAAGATGGAACCATGGTGCATAAGCTAGTTGTGTAAGTCTATTTCGATACACAAATGAGGATAAGAATCAAAATTGGCTAAAGAGGAGAGCATGAAGCTTAGAAGATGAGAGGATGGCAACATATAGCTCAAGGCAACAACAAAAAAACAAAAATTATTATAATGGAGTGAGTTTTTTTGTAATTTCATGTAAATGGGCATACTTCTATAAGACTTGGTAAGGCATGTGTACCCCTGGGTAATCGTTGGTAAAGTATGGGTTAGACCTAGGTGATAAGGGGCATGTTGAGTTAACAAATACCTCAGGTAAAAAACTTTGAGGGGAGGTAATGGCCAAAGTGAGTGGGGTTGATTCACTTGGCAAGGTTGGCTGCATTTAGTAAAGGAACCCCAAGTCAAGGATTAAGGGGGGATTGTTAGGTAAACTTGACTTAGGATAGGTTCAAAGTTGAGCAGGGTAAATAGTAGTGGTTTCTGGGCACATGGTATAGAATACCCATGGTATTACTGCCCATGGTATTGCATGTAATGAAGCCTATAAAAGGCTAGGAAGACTTCATTGTAATGTAGGCCAGAGATGTGAGTGGTGAAGGCTCACTTCACCAGGTTGGTTAGGGTTTTGGCCAATGCTAATGAAATTTCATTGGGTCGGATTTTTCCCCGGAGTTGGGTTTTCCCGATTAAATATTGTGTGTATTGTTTATGTGTTGTGTTTCTGGATTTTAGATTCATTCCTCCCCATAATTATTTATTATCTCTGAAGTAAAAAAAAATTAACAAGTTCATCAAGCAGATCATCGACTAGTGGAATAGCAAATTTGTCCTTGATAGTAATCTTGGTAAGGGCCCTAAAGTCAGGACACATGCACCATTATCCATATTTCTTTAGAACCATGACCAATGGAGATGAATAAGGGATGGTGTTGGGATGAATAACACCAACTTTGATGAGTTCCTTGATGATTTTTTCAATTTCATTCTCTTGTGAAAAATGATATTGATATGGGTAGACATTTAGCGGTTGGGTGCCCAAGAGCAAAAAGATGCTATGATCATGTTCACTCCTAGAGGGTGGGAGCTCCTTAGGTTTGTCAAAGACCCGCTAGTGGCAATCTAATACATGTTGCATATAAGGATGAGTATGAGGAGGAGTGGATTCAATGGCTTGGATGGCATTAAATTGGGCTACTATCCCATGATGGCCCTTTTTTAAAAGCTTCTATGTTTGATGCGAGATGATGATAGTAGGAGCACCTGCATGGAGTCACTTCAATGTATGAGAGTGGTTGTTCTGCTTAAAGCTCATATAACTCTTGGAAATCCATTGTGATAGGGCCTAGTGTGCGAAGACATTCAACACCAAGGACAATGTCACAACCACCCGTTTCAATGGTAAACATGTGTTTTTTGAGGTGATAATTCCCCATCTGAAGCTTAATATTTTCATAGTGTCCTTCACATTTCATGGTCCCCCCATCAACAATAAGGACTTTGAAATTAGATATTTCTTGTACAAAACAATGAACAACTTCTTCTACTCTCTTATGGACAAAATTACATGTGTTTCCATTATCAATCAACACCACTACTCGTTGATGTTTAATAAAACCTCAAATGTTGAGAGTTTGGGGTGAATAAATTATAGCCAAGGAAAGTAGTGATATATCTGGCTCATATGGCATAGCTGTGATATCATTGTCCATGTCATTTTGGAGTTCACCTAATTCTTCCTTAGGCACTTCAGTGGATGGAGCTTCATCGGTTGAGCTATTTTTAGTAGCATCAATTTGAAAGAATTTTGGTTCCCTGCATTTATGTCTTAGGGAGTACTTATCATCAGAATAATAGTAGAGTCCTTATTTCCTTATCTTAGCCATTTCTGCTAATGACACCTTTTGAACCTTAATTGTTTGGGTGGGGCTCGTAGCCTGATTGAGACACACCTTTGCGACGAAATTTGGACGACCAGATTGGGAATTTAAGGCGACTTCTACATCTAAGGCCTTGGGGCATGTGTCCAACCAAATAACACAGTGATGCATTCTGACATGGGATTGGATGGATTAATTTAGGCCACTGATGAAACATTCCAGCTAAAAGGCATCTCCTAGTCCTTTAGTTATGATGGCCAATTTTTCAAAAGTTGTAATGTAGTCCTTTATTATACCAGTTTTCCTGAGCTTAGTGAGACGACCCAAAAAATGATATTCCTGGTCAAAGTGGTCACAAATGGCTTTCGAGAATATGTTCCAAGTTTGCCTCCCTAGATAACATTTTTGATGCCACTACCACCACTGCCATCTCTCTTGGTCCAAGTTATGGGCTCAAACATGTAGTTTAGTTCCATCCTCCAAGATATTATTAAGGAGGAAATATTGTTCCATTTGCTCCACCCATATTGCGGGGTTAGATCCATCAATTTTTTACATATCCAGCTTGGGTGTTTGGTGGCTTGAAGATTGGTGATCTCCATGGAAATGAATGTGATGGTTGGATTCTCCTTCTCTTTTTGCATCAAAACTATGTTCTTCTATCATGGGATCATGAGGCGTCTTTATATCTTCCAATACTTATGTGAGCTAGGTGGTAATGGACACCTGGAAGCCATTGAATTTTTTATCGAGGTTTTCGACCTTCTTGGTAGCTCTTTCCATAGCCATAACTTGAGACCTGGTACCAAGCATACACTAGCCCCAGCCAATTCTTGAGATTACTTAAGAGTAGTATGCTTGGAAAGAGGGCAAGCTCAAGATTCTACTGACGTGGGTCACTTGAAGCCATGTCAGGAAAAATTTAGGGCCACCTGAAAGTTGGGGGCTTACAAGTGAATGGTACCACTATGACCATCTTGTTGTCCTGAATCTAGTGGGCTAGGTATCTTGCAAGCATCTTGAGATGGCCCCAAACCTTTTTTTTTCTCCGAAAGGAGTTTTACTCGTAGCTGATTAATACTGCAGTGGCCAAATTCCAGAAAGCTTGATACTGCTAAATATCATATGAAAATAAAGTATAGACTATATTAACAAAAATCCCAAGGTCTTAGTATTGCGGAATGTGTTGTAACAATATGTTCTAGACTATGGTGACCAAAACCCTCACTGCACAAAGAGTCTGATATGCGTTGTGAAAATTCCAACTGCTGGACCTGATCTAGATAGTAGCAGGCGAACCCCAACAACTAGATTTGATATAGATGAAGATAGGGGGAAATATTCAAATAGATGAGGGAACTATGGTCTTAAAGGTGTGTCAGATGTTATAGATCGCAATATATGCAAGGGTCCAACAATATTACTCGGCCTAATCTTTCAAGGCACTAACCAAGGAGGATCGACCATACCCTTATTCGTACTACCCATCTACCTTATTGTATGTGTGAGTAATCTCCTTGAGTGTTTTTCTCAGTGTACTGTAGTAGCAAGATGGTCGAAAAATTATCTAAGGTTAGGTTTCAAGTTACCCTGGGGGGTCTTTCGATAGACCTAAGGGTACATGGAAGTGCATTCCATCAACAGTTTTGTCTAATGTGCTAATACTCAAAGGGGTACCCACAGGGGTTACAAGGGAGCCCAACAAGCATGACCACCTCTTGTAGTTCCTATGTGAATGCCTCAACAAATCCGCAGGTTTATGTGCTCAATGACAGATCTAGTGTTTTAAAGACATCAGAACTCATCTCTAGCCTAAAAAAAAATCTGTGAAAATTGGAGGTACAACTAGCCCTGGAAGGTGCTTTGATACCACTCATTATGCACTTAACCTACAAGAAAACCAAAATACTAGAAATATGAAACAATATGGCCCAAAACGTAGAAATATCACATGAAATGAGACAAGCTGCAAAGATATTTTATTATTCAGAAGAAAAATACAATGTTCACTTGCCTCTTCAAGGGGGCAACCTCCAACAAAGCATAGCTCAATTACAATAAGAATCGATACTTTTTCCCTTGCTATGTAAGACTATTTATAACTTTATGACATCCAAAACCCTAACTACTAATGGTCCCTTGTTTAACACGGGTTAACCACTTTATTTATTAACTATGGCTCATTTATGACTAATTATGGTCCCTTTTCTATAATGTGGGTCAGCCACTTAAAATTATTATTAATGTGGATAACCACTTATAGGATTTATTGACTCAACTAACTAACTATGACTATAGCGAGGCTTATTACATGGATATGGGAGTTAGGGTTGTACCCTAACAATTTCATTCCTCACTTCAGAAGGAACTGAATCAAAGTTATTAGCCACTGAATCCCAACCAAAGAGACGTCAACGACACCCTGATGTGCCACAATGATGAATGGGTAGACGCTGCCTAGCAGCCCTATATAGACATATCCTAGGATAATGGAAAAAATATAGAGAGACCGATAAGAGACAACAGTGGACATACATCATTATTGGATCCACAAACCCAAGTATAATGAAGACATCATCAAAAATGCAAAGAAAGAAAGATCTTTTTTCAGTGGAGGATTGTTACCGGGAATAGTGTCCACTCAGATGCTGCTATTCCCACTAAGACTGGTAGCTATCTTAGAAACAAACAAGTAAAGTCTACTTTCGCTTTCCTTTATGAAAATAGATAAGTGTGGAACAAAGGAGGCCAACCTTGGCCTTGCGCTTGTTTGATTCCTCTCCTTTCTGATAGAGCTTTGTCGCTTCTTCTTTGTCTACCCAGCTTCAAAGAGCACCTGTGGAATCACAACAACATACTACTATCGAAGAAACAAAGATCTATATTCATAAATAACACAGGACCAGATATGTGTTAACCATACAAATGCATATATAGTGAAACATACAAAAATATGGAGGAAAACTTGAATAGCTTTATTAAGATGAAAAGTAGCAAGAGGATTACAACCATATGTTCTGACCCAGCATCATCCTCCAGCAGGAAATCCCTTCTTCACCTCAGGTAAAGCTTAGATCACCCAACACTATGAATTTACACCAGAAAACCAATAACACTTCTCTATAAGATACAAAATTCCAACCTCTGGATCTCTGTTATGAGGGATCCATATATATATGATTGTAGGGAGGTGAGTCATCTCTGGGGTCTTGATTAGTGTCCTCTCTCTGATAGTTCCTGATTCCACTTGGAGAATGATGATCTCTTACTCATCCCTGGTCGAAAACAGAGAGGCAAGTGTCAGAGGGGAAGCTTCTAGAAGATTCCATGATCTTCCACCTCGCAATTTGTCCCTGCCATTTGTCCATTCTCGACCATCGCACCCTACAAAGGGGTCATTCAGTATGCATCACACCTTGTACACTGGGAAAGTGATATGCATCGCACCCTCTGCACTGGGTTTTTAGTATGGTCCAGTTTTGACCATTTCTCAGCAGTTTTTAGTGGAGAACTTCTTGGAGATGATGTAATCAGTTGACCTTGCTCCTTTAGGCAGTGAAGCAACAATTTTAGGGACTTAGGAGCCCTCAGTTTATGGACATTTATGATTGGGGTTGAAGTGCCCAAAAATGTCTATAACAATTGCCCCATAAAGCATGAGGTCGTTAATCTTTTTGATGTCGGGTGAAATGCTTTACTATGAGGATCCGAAGTTTTTTCGAGCTGGGAGGTGACCTGTAATAAGATACAATAAAATACATTATTTTGAAAACATTTTTTTCATGATCTAGCTGAGGCGGGAATTCCCATGCTCAGCTTTATAAATTCATTTTCATGTACATAGGACAGATAATCGTCTGTGTGGCAGACTGATGATTTGGACTCATCATCCTTTGATTTGGATGATCATCTGTTCAGCAATCATGTACACTTGATGTATTTATATTCTTGAATATATCACAGCCTGGATGGATGGAACTATATCTAGGGTCTTCAAAACTCACTCAATCTTCACTCGAAGTACAAGTCGATCCATGTGAAAAATGTTCTGGAGTCGAACATGGAAAGACATTGCCTGATTACCAGCCAATGATGTAAGTTGTTAATAGGTGTGAGAGGAATCACCAATAACGACAATGACCCTCAAGGTACTACAGTAAAATTCACATGGTGTGAAAAAGGACTTGGCGTTATACACCGCGTAAAATCTCTCGGTCAAAGGCCAATAATGTAAACCTGTCGCCGAAAGTGAGAAACTTGCCATTGAGGCATGCAAGCTTCAAAGTACTGAAAGGGTTGTTCCTAAGTCAACTTCTTGGATAATGAGCTGATGTCGACAAGAAGTGACCCATCGCAGGAGAGCCTTAATGAATCCCACATCAACGACACGAAATGAAGCAAATGATTTTGGAGGTGAAAACAATCCGACGATATAGGGTTTAGGGTGGTGGTCATGAAGGAATGGAGCATGAATGTATTGCAGTGGGTGAGACACAGGCGAATTATCTGAATGACTTCTCTTGAACATATCAGCGGCACTGACGATGGATTGGTAGCATTAACCCCAAATATGGATGGTGTGATGGACCAATGGTGATGACCAGTGAATGGAACAACCCAACCCGGCATGGATGCGGAAGGAAAGTGTCATGTTCAAGAGCGACTTGCTACCCATAAAGATTTTTCAAGTTTTCTTCCCAATTTTCCCCAGTCATTGCTGACCAGTGCCTCTTTATTTTTGTCAAGCTTTAGGAGGATAAGATATGCTTGTTCTATAATCCGCCCTTCAGGTGAACCTGTCGCCATATTTTAGTGAGCCTAGCGACAGTGAAACTCATTCTCATCCATTTGGGCGAGTTTGTTGCTATTTGGTTTTAACGAGTTTAACGACAAAGATAACTCGGTCCCTTCCAATTTTAGAGGGTCTGAAAGGAACGGAAAGGAGACTCCAACAATTCTTTTTCGTCATGTAATCCCTTAAGTCCGAAAAAGCGTAAAATAATACAAAATGGATGAATTTTCGATAGTTTTAATGAGCTGAACAAGACAAGCGCTCGATCATTTTGTGTAATAATCCCTCAGGTCCAAAAAGATTAAAATCTAGAGGAGGGATAGCACTTCCAATGACTTTAACGAGCCAGAGAGGCCAATCGCTCAGCAAATATTTTCATTTTTATGATTCAATTGAAAAGAGCTTAAAGGAGACTCGTTTTTGAGGAATGAGTGATGGTTTCGGGTAGCATCTGATTCCGGGTTAGGTTTGGAATTCTCCAATCACAGTAGTGTCACAAGGATTGCTAATAGAATCACTCTTCGGAGATGTTCCTCGAATGGTTAAAAAATCATATGGGGGTGAATGATCAGCTAAAAC
Organism: Pinus taeda; assembly: GCA_000404065.3. NCBI lineage: Eukaryota > Viridiplantae > Streptophyta > Pinopsida > Pinales > Pinaceae > Pinus > Pinus taeda. Next base: position 8,792 of record APFE031454732.1, read on the forward strand.
AGAGTGGAGGTGATGATGAGAACACGACCAAGGCTCAAAAGCTGGTGATAAGGCATTCACAATGGTTATTTTCCAGTTCATTTTTAATGAGATTAAATGCTGGGGGAAACATTTGCTCATGAATTATGTTTATTTTTTAACGAGCTTGAACTATGTGCTAAAACTGCTCGTGGGGGTTTATTTTTTAACGAGCTTGAACCCTGCAGTAACACTGCTCGCCAGTCATATGATAAGGATGTCTCATTCAAGATGCTATTTCGAAGGGGCTTACATCTTTTAAAGCTTTGCCTCGAATCCTTTCTTTATGAAAGCTAGGAAACGACTAGCCTTATGGGTTTAAAGGGTTAAAGGTCCTATGAATTTAAAAAATAAATAGTCGCTCTTCACTTCCATGTGGAAACATTTGCACGCCCCCAGGTATAGCGAAAAATTTCTAGGTTACCATGAAAGTTCCCAGTGAAGTGGACTAAATTCTTTCATGGCGATGTCTACCAAAATAGACAAAGGGGAGTGGTGCAAATGCATGTCACTCAACATAACCTTAATGAAGGTATCTTATTCCAGCCTAATACCATTCCTATGAGGATGGGTATGAGACTAGTTATATATCCTCCACGGAAACCCACTCTATACCCAAGGTTTCCCTGCCAAAACAGACCATGGTGCATGCCCCCTAGGTTTCAGTCACATCCTCCTAAATCACTCGCACTCGTCAGGTGGACGGACTGGAGATCGCTGAGACATTCCTTGCGTGAAGAGACCATTTAGGGACGGCATTTGACTATTTGCGATTTATGAACTGGGGAATGACATTTGGTCTACGAGCTTGACCATTTTGCCCTCGTGCTGAAAACACATTACTCTAAAGAGTGAGGAGACGATGGCTCCCATGCAATAAATATAGTTGTGTCCAAGGAGTAGATTATAATCCAAGGGTCCTTGAATACCATCACGTTCATGTGAATGATTTTCCTTCTCAAAGTAATGGGCACATTGGGAAGGATCCCTAAAGGTCGACTGGTTCCTTTGTCGAAGCCTGTCAGATTTCTCGTTTCAGGCAAAAGCGATGGCGAACCAAGCGCTTTCCAAGCAGTTGAGGAAAGGATACTCACAAGAGCCCCTTCATCGATGATGGTACCAACTATGACCATTCTGTAAGCTCGTACAATGATTCTAAACGGTACACTAGCTGGTGAACGGGGTCTGCCTAGTAAATTCCAATTGAAGGAAATGACTAGGTTGCTTGGCGGTGGGACCGAATAGACAGTCCGATATGACTCTAATGAACTTCCTTCCTGCGATAAAGGAATGGGAGGACTACCCCCAAGTTCATCGGAGTTTGTGTTGATGAAAAGAATTTGAACGGTGTCGTTTTCTTTCTCTTCAGTGACGGTATCGTTCGAAGATGAACACTCTTAAGGCAAGACCAGGTCCACTGTCGTCTCGACCTTTTGAATTTCATCTAGTATGGATTCAGAGGATTCATTTTCAATGATAGATGCTTCAGCCGACCACAGTGACGGGCCAGTGGGATTTTCAACCAGTGGAGGGCTTGGCAAGAGTTTTTTTATATCCAAGACGAAGTTGTAGCGGTGAAGCAGGACGGTCATCCAAAACTCTTTTAGCCTCATCAAGGAAGGGACAATGGTGGACGGCATGATTGCCTTCACACAATTTACAAGGAAATCTAGGATTCCTTTTCTGTCCAGGTGCTTCACTTTCACTGTTGATGGTGTGCATTCAACATGATCATCAAAGGTTGACGCCACCAGATTGTGCAAACGAGGAGACCAGTCCCTTAAGATCTGAAGGATGCAGGGACAATCTCAGTGATAGTGGTCTCCATTGCAAATGACACAAGGACATTTAGGTTTCGATGGTGCGGTGTGAGGATTTTCGCTAGATGACACTTAGTTGCCCCCTTTTGATTTTGGTTCCTTTTTCTTCTTTTATTTTTTCTCTTTCTGCTTCTTCTTATTCTCAGTTACTTGACTTTTAGCATTATCAGCTTTATCAAGCGAAGAGGAAGGAGGAGAGGGAGAATCAGACAAAGTAGAAGGTTGGGAGGCACCTCTAGTGTCATCTAGTTGCTGACTTGACTGTTCAGGAATTACGGGATTCTGAACGACAAAGGTAGAGAAGAGCCAGACAGGCAAACCAATTTTCAACCTTGGAAGTGACAATAAGGCCATATGGGGTGCACCAACATCTCCCCAAGAGGAGAAGGGACTAGGATTTCCTCCAAGGGGAAATCCTTGGTTGGTAGACTCCATTTTCTCAACCTAAAGACCAACGAAGGAATTTGTGATGTTATTCCAAGTAAAATAAATTTTAAACGCTTTGACACAACTTGTTTTTTCAATTTTAAAGAGTCGAGAAAAAACAAAATATGGCTCTAGTCGCCTTCAATTTTTATTGAGCCTGAAGTTGAAAGTGCTTAGAGGACCTTTTACTTTAAGGAGTCTGAAAAGGAGCAAAATGGACTTCTCTAGAGATCTAGGCAGAGGGGATTACCAAACCAATTGCAAAACTGCAGAATAATTTTTACGGTACGGCAGTCAATCTTCCTGAATGTTGTGATCAGTGCATTGCAATCGATAGGGTGGTAGACACGGCTTCCTAAGGATAAAGGATGCAGCCTATTGTGGTCTCCAAAAATATACTCGACGGTACGTGGGAGCACAAGTCCGTACTGGCACTTGTCATCTCAGAGTGGAGGAATCACCCAACCAACAACAAAAGCAACAGTTACCAGGTTTTACGACACCGGAATACGTCTCTAGCCTAGACCTCTAGATGTTTTTCGTTAGGTTCCAAAGCATTGTTAGATTCATTAAATTTATTTTAAGTTGATCTTGCTTAAAACTTTGCCTTCCAGGTTCACCGTGTGATGTGTATACAATTCCTAAAATGCAATCTAAGATGATAAACAAACGTTTAATCTTCTTTTAGGCAATGAAAATCCTAGCTACTAAGGAAAGAAAGAATCTTTCAGCAAAGAGCACAAAGCACATGCTCAATGCACTGTCCTAAATCAAACCAAGCAGTCAAAATGCAAATGCACATGCATGTATTTTTTTTCAGCCTTCTTAATGTATGAATGATGATAAGAAAGCTATGTGCAAATCTGAATTATTTTCAAAGCGTTAATACTCAACAAATTTCTTTTCAAAATGAAGTGAAGGTAAGAGAGACACTTTGCGATTTCGAAATGAAAATTGCTTTTCGACACTTTAAAAACTACTAATTCAAATCATATGCAATAGTAATTGTATAATCAACTATCAAGAACAATGGGATTGTCTTCTAAAACTGAAAATGATAGCTATGACACTTTCAGATCAAGAAACGACAGTTCGTCTTATGCTACTTTTTTGCAAAAGAGAACTGAAAATGGCACACAATACACAAAAACACTTACAATTCTTTTCACTATGGAGGTGGAATAATGTAAGAGAAGGGGGTTTTCATAGAAATACACTGACCATAGGCAGCAAAACTCCTAAATAGGACTGAAAATAGTGAGGAAAAAACCACACTCTAAAGGTAAAGTTAACCTTCCCTGACCATCGCACCTGTCACACTGTGAATTTAGTATGCAACGCACCTACTGCACTCAAGAAGTGTGATGCATATAGAATGCCTTGAAGGCAGGGTGCGATGGTACTAGTGCGAGAATTTCATTATATGAAAAACACAGGGATAATCTAAAGAAGTTACTAAAGCCACCACTTAGGGAAATTAGACTATTTGCAGATCGATTGTTTAATTCATAAACAAAACCTAGAGATAGATTGAAGCAGCATTGATCTACTTTGCATTTGTATAAAAAATGTAGTTTGAAGGCTAGCTGGCTTGGCTTCAGGCTCCATATGTAAGTTTATAAAAGAAACAAAGATAGATAGGCTAACAAACAATCTAGTCACTCCCCAGTGGAGTTGCCATTTTGTTACCAGAAATAGTGTCCACTCAGATGTTGCTATTCCCACTAAGACTGGTAGCTATCTTAGAAATGAAAAAGTAAAGTCTACCTTCATTTTCCTTTATGAAAAGACAAGAGGGGGACAAAGGAGACCAACCTTAGTCTTGTGCTTGATTTCCTCTCCTCCCTGATAGAGCTTTGCTGCTTCTTCTTCGTTTGCCTAGCTTCAAAGAGCACCTATGGGTCACAACAACGTACTACTATCGAAGAACAAAGATCTATATTCATAAATAACATAGGACCAGATGTGTGTTAACCATACAAATGCATATATAACTAAACATACAAGAATATGAAGGAAAACTTGCATAGCTTTATTAAGATAAAAAATAGCAAGAGGATTACAACCATATGTTCTAACCCTGCATCATCCTCCAGCTAGAAAGCCCTTATTCACCTCAAGTAAAGCTTAGATCACCCAGCACTATGAATGTACACTAGAAAACCAACAACACTTCTCTATAAGATACAAAATTCCAGCCTTTGGATCTCTGTGATGAGGGATCCATATATAGATGATTATAGGGAGGTGAGTCATCTTCTGGGGTCTTGATTAGTGTCTTCTCTCTGATAGTTCCTGCTTCCACTTGGAGAATGATGATCTCTTACACATCCTTGGTCGAAAACAGAAAGGCAAGTGTCAGAGGGGAAGCTTCTAGAAGATTCCATGATCTTCCACCTCGCATTTTGTAACTGCCATTTGTCCATTCCCAACCATCGCACCCTACAGAGGAGCCATTCAGTATGCATTGCACCCTATACACTGGGAAGGTGATATGCATCACACCCTCTGCACTGGGTTTTTAGTATGGTCCAGTTTTGACCATTTATGAGCAATTTTCAATAGAGAACTTCTGGGAGATGATGTAATTAGTTGACCTTGTTCCTTTAGGTAGTGAAGCAACACTTTTAGGGACTTAGGAGCCCTTAGTTTATGGACATTTATGATTTGGGTTGAAGTGCCCAAAAATGTCTATAACAGACCCACTTCATGGGATCCAACGTCCTAACCCCCATTTCTTCATAATATATCTTTGTCATATACTTATGGGTCGCTAAGTGTCGGAAATTTTCATGTTCTACGAGGTCCCAATCCTCCATTTTCAAGATCAGAATTCGTGCTAACCTGGGACCTTCAAATTTGACCTGCTCAGGTAGCAGGGGTGTCGAGATTGTGAATTTCCTAGAATTAGGATCCTTGGGCACTTTAGTGTTTCCCTTCCATAGAGGGATGTGCTCGGGAAGCCTTGAAATAGGCTTGATTCCCTCGCAATCAACTTCTTCCACACCTTGGTATTCTTCTTCATCTAAATCCACCACTTTCTTTGGTTGTTTGTCTTTTTTCTCATTTTGTTGCACCTTCGTATTTTTCCTTGGTGAAATTCTCACAGGCACCGGCTTCTTCTACTTTTCCTTTGCGGTGGAGTGATTTTCCCTTACGGCCAAGTTTTTCTCTTTTGCAATAGTTTTCTTTGGCCTAGGTGACCTTGGTACCGTAGGCATGACAAGTGTAGCTTCCATACTAATTACCTTGGGGCCTGGCACATCAGAAACAATAGATTCTAAACTCATGGCTTCAACAAGTTTTGTCAAGGTCATCTTCTCATTGAATTGCTCTCTAGTTGTTGCAGTATAGTTTGCAAATGAGGGGCACATCACAAATTCTTCCCAAAACGCACAATTCATACACTTCAGATAGAAAAATTTGCAAGAAACTCTTAGAATGGAAAGTGTTATTCATTGGACCAATATGCATAATTTATAGGGGGTTTTGAATTCAAATCAACCATTCCCCCTAATCTTTGATAATTAATGCCCCTTTAGCAGTAGATATCCAAATATTTTTGCAATAAATAGTGCCTACCCACTCCCCTTAACTATTTTTGGGTCATAAAATCATGAATAGTAACCTCAATAGTTACCCTTGGATCCACCTGCGCGGAACCATGTTCCATGGTGCAACTCATCCAGTGCAGCTTCACTTTTCGCACCCCTTGCCATCCGTCACGCAGCCTTTCTACCAAGTTTTTCCCTAATTCAAACAATGTAGTTTATAGTTTCATAACCCCTTGTAGTTGCCTGGATTACTGAGACTATCCTGCTACCATATAGCCATCACGCAGGGGTAGGATCGCCTATACACAACTTTAATGTACTTCCATTCACCTTTCCATGGAATGGTTCCCCATTCAGCTTCGCGAGTTAAACTTTGCCAGCATCCATGATTGCCTTAATGACATATGGCCCCAACTAGTGCATTTGAAATTTTCCTGGAAACTTCGTAAAATTGCTATCATATAACAACACCAAATCATTGAACTTGAATGTGTGCAGCTTAATGTGTCTATCATGCCATGCTTTTTCACGTTCCTTTTGTACTTGCTGATGAAATCTAGTTAGGAAATGACCTTCCTCTAACTCCATGATCTGCATGAGCCATTCCTCCAAGGTCTCGCAGTCCACCATCTCAGTAAAGGCTGCTATCCTTAAGTTGGGCATAATATGTTCAATTGGCATGATGACTTCAATTCCATAGACCAATTTGAATGGCGTTTGTCCTGTCAATTTCTTGCAGGTCATTCTATAAGCTCATAATACAGCAGGTATGCACATGTCCCAATCATTCCTCTGCACATTTCATACCTTCACCAATGCATGCTCCAAGATCTTATTAAAAGCTTCCACTGTTCCATTCACCTATGGGTGATAGGGTGTGATTTTTTGATGATATACCTGAAATTATTCCAATATCTTGCTAATCGTTTCATTCAAAAAATGCATACCTCTTTCACTCATTAAAATATTCGGACATCCAAACCCTGTTAAGACATACTCCAAGAGAAGCTTTGGAGTAGCAGCAATTGTACAATCTCTCACTAGATGCACTTTTGCCCATCAGGTTAAATACTTTGCTGCAGTAATGATATAACATGCACTTGTCTTCTTTGTTGGTGGTTGTATGGGACCTATAAAATTAATGTCCCATTTCTCAAATACCTACAACAAAACTTGAGGATTTAAAGGCAATTCGTCCCTTCAAGAAGGCTGCCCCATCCTTTGGCAAGCATCACACACCTTACAATATGCCTTAGAATCCTTGTGCAACATTGGCCACCATAACCCAATGTGCAAGATCTTTTGCATAGTCACTTTCCCCTCATAGTTGCCTCCTACCACTCCTCCATGAGCTTCAAATAAGATACTGGTGCATTCAAACTCTAGAACATATCTACGTAGTATCTCGTTTGTAACCATTTTATATAAATGACCCGCAATTACTGAAAAATCTGTAGCCCGAACTACTAACTCCTTTTGTTGAGTGGAATAGCCTTTTGGAGCTATTCCCATTGTTAAAAACTGAATAATATAAACAAAGTGATCATTGACGATGCAAACTGCAAATAGATATGCATTTGCTAGGCCTTCCTCCAAACTACTAGGTTCTTTTCTTGTTTCAATCCTTGAGAGATGGTCTAGGCCTGCATTTAGCCTTCCAGGATTCACAATCACTTCGAAGTTATACTACTGGAACAATAGAAACCATCAGTAGATATTCCCCCTAACATAGGCTTATTTACCCGGTATTTTAGCATGGAGTGATATGTATAGATCTAGAAGTGTCTTCCCAACAAATAACTTTTGAATTTTTGTAGTGCGTAGACCATCACTAGCCCTTCATGCTCTGTAGTGGGGTAATTCTTCTCATATTTGGATAGATTTCTTCTCACAAAAGCTATTTTATGATCAATCTTGCCCTCTCCGGCCTGGGTTAATACTGCTCCTAGGGCAATATAGGAGGCATCAACATGCACATGCAACTCCTTTTTCTAGTCAGGAAACACCAAAATAGGCGTTGTCACCATCTTCTCCTTCAAGACATCCAAGTTGCGCTAATAGTCTTCATCCTAACAGAACATCACATCCTTTTTTATCAAAATTTTCATCGACACGGTTATCTGGGCATACGCCTTGAGAATTTTTTTGTAGTACCCAGTGTGTCCCAATGTCATACGCAGTTGTTTCACATTCCTAGGAGGTTCCAAATTCACAATAACGACAATCTTTGTAGGGTCCACCATCAATCCCTACTTACAGTCAATGTAGCCGAGAAAAATCCCAAAAGGCATGCAGAATATACACTTCTTCAAGTTTAGCATGATCTAAAATCTTCGACATGTATCCAACATGAGGCATAGACTCGCAAAATGGTGCTTCACCAACCCAAACATAGTGCAATCATTGAAGTATACTTCTAGGAACTTACGAATAAATTCCTTGAACACCTCAATCACTACCCAGGAAAAGATTACAGGCGCGTTCTTCAATCCGAATGGCATAACTGTATACTGGAAGAACTCCCATTTAGTCTTGAAGGTTGTTTTGCTTCTATCCTCTGGTACAATCTTTATTTGATGATAACCAAAAAATCTATTAGTGAACGAATATGCTTCTTGTCTTCCAACATTCTCTAATGCTTCGTTAGTAAATGGTGTCAGAAACGGGTCATGCACACAGGCATCATTCAGCTTTCACAAATCGACACATATGTAGATTTTTCCCTTTTGTTTCTTTTCTTGGACCACCATTGGGCTTACCCAATCGTATTCTTCTACAGGCTCAATAATGCCAGCTTCCAACATCTTATCTAGTTCTAGGTGCACCTTTTCTTTGTATTCTGGATTTAATCGATAAGGTCATTGCTTAATAGGCTTTGCATCCAGTTTCAATGTAATATTGATAACGTCGAGATCTATGACAATTCCTTTCAAATCTAAAAACTTTGTTAGGAACAAATCTTGGTGTCAGTGCAATAGTTCAGCTACCTTATCAACCGTATATTTGTCCCAATGATCTCCTATCTTCATGGACTCGGGTGGTTCTTCAGACTCAATGTTTACCTATCGAGTTTTCAGAGGCCCTGATATATCCAGTTTTTCTACCTTCGGTCCCTCGACGTCGCACTAACCTTTGGTCTTAGGGATGGTAATATTCCATAGATCATCCTCTTCTTTAGAAGTCACATTATAGCATTCCAACACATGGCGTAGTTGTGTACTCCAATCTGGCTGAGTCCATTCTACAAGTTCCTTCGGTGTTTTGAATATATCTTCTTTAATTTTTTGGAGAACCTCGTTGATGCTCTCAAACTCGTCCTCGAAGCTAAATGTTAATATAAAAATATCCCTTAAAACGTCCCATTTAGCCATTCCATTGCGAAGCTCTGTCTCCAGATACCAATTCATTGGGATCGCATTTGGCGTATGACAAAATATATGCACCTATTCTAGTTGTGGTTCTGTTCCCTAGACCCTAGTCCATCATGCTAAATGATCACATGGATCATCCTTTTTGCTGTATTTTTTTGTCATCCTGGTGTTAACGTATCCAAACCTTAACTTCATCATTCTATGGTATTCTCAACATCCAACAAATTTCTCCTTGTGCGTACCCCACCAATGGGAAGGCATATTGCGCAACGCCAATTCCAATGCTTGGAATCGATGCTCTTCTGGTACTTTAAGTTCAAATTCATCTAAAAACAATTCCATATCACCCAACCCATCAAAATGTGGAAGATTTCTTACCTGACTTGAAACACACTTGAGAAACTTGGTCATCATATTGCAACGAAGCATAGATACTTCATACAACCTATTTTTCCAATTCTCAAATTCTTCATCTAAATCTGAGGCGTAGGAGCTATCTCTGTCCCACAAGATTCATCCATCTGCTATAGGATTGATCCAATCCTCATCATACATTATTATCTTGTATATCTGATCTAGATCATCATCACTTTCTACATAGTCTCGCATAGGTTTCGTATAATGCACTCCCTCTGCCAAGGTCTAATGGCACTACTACCTTGAGCGACTTCTTCTCAAGGGACATCTCTCACTTCTTCAAGTTGATTACCCCATTCATATCAATGGCCAAGTTGATTCTTAGGAGTTCGGGGTATGGGTAACTGTCATCCACTATCCCAATGACCTCAAAGTCAGCCAGTGTAATCGTAGCCTCAATGTCATTGTTACCCCACATAAGTGCCCCATTGGAACAATCTTCTACTGATTTGCCATGAGCAAATGAATAGGAGACCACTGCAACACAAGTCTCCCCATCATTTTTCATGTCTTCTTAGGCAATACATTCACATTAGACCCCAGATCCGTGTAGGATTTAACCCCGTACAGAAATTACCTGCATACGAATTCTAAATCACAGGAAAAATAAAAATGCGAGAGCATAACACATAAAACACATATACACAGAGATTTCCCACTGGATCCCAAAACCAGGACTACCAGCTTGATTTTTCATTA
>APFE031454732.1:25093-38520 GCA_000404065.3 Pinus taeda
AAGTGTCAGAATAAAAGTGTTCGCCGGAAAGAAAGATTTATTTGATGACTTGTTTCAAAATAAAAGTTCATTCCAGGAAGTTTTGTGAGAAGCTAAGTCGAGGTTATCCCCAGATGACCTTGAAAGATTTTTGTTATTCAGAGAAAGAAGGCTAGCCAGTATTCCTCTAGAAAAGTTGCGACCGCTCGCTAGAGAGCCTACTCCAAGTGTCAGCCTCAGCAGAAACTCCAGTACTTCCAAATCCAAATCTGATGTTGTCCAAGGAACACCTGAACGTTCTAAAAAGTCTGCAAGCGACCAAGGGAAAGTCGAAGAAGCAGCCAAGGATATTGCTCAGTCAAGTGCAATGTTGCAACTGCAAGTTATCGCTTCCCCACCAAGAGATGTCCCTCCTCCCGTCATTAAATCGTCACTCGTCACGACAGAGCTCGATAAAGAGTGGGAAAACTTCAACGAGCTAATCAGCCTTGAAGGGCAAGTCCCAAGAACACCTGTGAGCGATGCACAGGTAACACAGTAAATGGTTTCAACCATGGTCGGTAGTGTCTCAGAAGCAGAACACAGTCATATCGCTCCGCCTTCTGAGCTCCTACTTAGTGTAGAGGAAATTCCCCCACTGGACGTGTTCTATAGTCCCCAACATAAAGCAGTGGTGAGGAGACAAAGAAAGAAGAGAAAGCAGGAGAATACGCTGTCACAGTACGCTGAACATTTAGACGTCTTATGGAAAGACCCTAACAACAACCCGACAAAAAATCTCACGAAGTTGTCTCAAATCGCAGGAGCATATGCTTCTGCGACTATCGACAAAGCGTCGGAAGTTCAGCAACTGTTAAGGGAGAAAGAAAACCAAATACAGCTACTACAGCAACAGCTACAACAAGCCAATGCCAGTAATGAAGTGTCCAAACAACTCGAGAAACTACAAGACGATTTTCAGCAAATGCAGATAAGTTATCAGAAAAGCCTGGACGAAAAAGGAAAGAAGTTGCAAGCTTTACAAGAAATACACAAGGACGAGCCCAAGATTTCCGAATTCATTTCAGAGTCTACTAGCTTAAATGAGCAACTTCGGCAGCAACAGGAAGAGTTGGGACATAAAATATCGCAGTGGAGTCACTATTGCGAGCTGAGCGACAAACTCACCAATCAAGTGATAGACCTGTGAAGTGACTACAACCAGGTTGACAGACGAGTGACAGAGTATCTAGCTTGGCAGGATGGAGAGGAAGGGAAGAGAGCAAATGCAGCCAGAATAAACGAAAGCCATAAAGAATTGCTCTTTAACAAATGGGATGATCAAATCAGGCAGGCAGAACAGGCAGCAGAGGCAGCGGCGACACAGGCAAGTGTTCTTATAGACTGTGTAAATGAAAATTTACACAGAGCCAACTTAATCACATAAACCACCCCGGGATACCTACCAAACAAGTCACGAATAGAGATAGAATGGAAAGAGAAGGCGCAAGAAAAGGGAAAAGTGATCCAGGCTTTGAACAGGTTGAATTGGGAGTGCTATTGGGCATACTTAGTCAAGCCACACAGTCAATGGATGACTGTGAAATGCATCATAAACTCAACAGAGAAAGTAGTGCCAGCTCTCATAGATTCCGTTTTCGCAGCACAGCTCAGCGCAGAAGTCGGCCAACCGACTCTTCTCAAATCCATGCTGAACACTTGTAGTTTTAAGGACCAAATACGGAAGTAGCTTATTTTTAGTAGTTTGTTGTTTCCTTTTTATTTAGATTAGAAAAAGGGCGGTCATTTGAGAGCCGTATCCTTAAATTTTGTAAAAACACTATTATTAGATTTAGGAAGTAGCATTTTAACCCTTCTCATGCATTTAGAGAGGGGTCCAGAGATTTATCAAAAACTTATCCTCATAACATGTACTTCTGCACCCTCAAAGGGGGTTTTGATGAATGGATGGATCGAGATTTATTTTTACTTGCATTTTTGATATCTGCTACTGATGTTCCACTTCTGTACTCTTGGTAGATTTTAGAACAAGTAGAGATAGATCGTTTTTGCTTGAAGCTTATGGGTAGAACTAGTCATAAATGGTACTTTTATCTCTTGGAAATGTCTTCTTATATTCTTTAAGTGATTTATAGTTTCAGTTGTTTATATGTTATTGCATGAATATATGGGTTATCATTTGGCACTTTTTTACGATGGAGTCATATTGTTTATGTTTGACATATGAATGACTTATTATGTGATATGTTGTTCACAACTGTTTTGCCTAACTTCTTATGCAAAGTGGTTTATCTCAAATGGTTTCTTTTCTTATGATAGCTGAATGACTCTTTATTACCAGTTATTATTCGAAATCTTTTTAGATCGCATGATGGAAGATATACATCCCGGGTTAGAATAGATTTGATGTGTTGTTTCTCGCTAGATTACAATAGCATAGAGTAAAGTTAAAGAATCTGAATTAGATTAGCTTTAAAGTACTTTTAGATCAACATTAATCAACTCTACACACACACACACACCCAAGATCGGGAAACTGGTCCCGTTATCCCCAGTCGGACCCACTATACCAAACGAATAAGGAGCTGCCAACCAAGGTCCGGACCGGGTGGGTATCCCCCTTGTTGTCGACCCGACTTTCAGGGCTTCAACACCACCCCCTCAAACCCCCTGGACAGGGGGGTTTGCCACCCCCCCGCTGCGCAATCGACGCAATGAAGGGGGGGTTCCGCCCCCCCTCTAACCCCCCGATTCACTATGTAGGTTAGTCATGGAAAGAATATAACACAACCCAACAATCCAAGATGACCTGGTCCATTTTATATTCACCTATCTACACAGTTGGCCTCATATCATGCCTTATTCATGCCTTATGCTTGCCAATCTTCCTTACTATGTGTTGCTTTGTAGGAACCTTTTCCTTATTGGCACACTTGTCTATTAATTCTTGTAATCCTTCGACATTTTTTATTGTGCAGAAGCTTCATACAAGTCTTTTAAAAGGTAACTAGTATGGAAGGATCTACTTCTTGCATCGTGTTAGCCTCTATAAGTTTCTACTGACTTCCTGAGGTGGAGACCTTAGAAAAGTTATTCTTTTCTTCCAAGAACATTTCTTTAGCGTGATTCAAATCAAAGTTGACTTCCTTCTTAGTAGCCTTGCATACCCATCCTACTTCCTCAAGTTTCTTACCTTTTTTTATGGCAGTTGTTATACCACTTCTTAATACAATGTTTATGTTCGGCTCCTCTTCCCAGGGCTCATCCCTCATCAAATGAATGTTTTGTTTAGGCTACTGGGGCCACGCCTTCTTTTCTCACATATTTTCCATAAGGGCTAGACATTCATCTATTACATGATCAAACTATTGACAATACTAACATGAGGGATGCATGGGATTTGGACAATCATGCACAAAGTGCCTTAGTTCACCACAGTTATAGAAAATTACCTGCCCACACCCTCACTCTGTTCCAGCGCCTCTTCCTTGTCCTCAACCTTGGAATCCCCCTTGTGCTACTCCCGCACGTTGATCTTGAGGCTGACTTTCTGCCTTCATTCTATAGGTATGGGTTCTATCCATCATCAACTCAAAACTTCTGCAATGGCACTCATCATTCCCTATAGACTTAAAAAACTTGCAAAATAACTGTTGAGGGGTCTATAAAAACTTCTGTAGTAGATGGCAGTTATCGATAACATGTTGTCCTATAACCTGAAAAATAGCACACCATAACATAGCTCCCGCGCTTGTCCAAATATCAACCTCTAGTTTCAAGGGTATAGGGCCTCCCCCTATAATATAATTCTTAAAGACTAGGAAATGATCCTTATCATGTCCATGACTTTTGAATTTTAGAGACCAGATTGATGAGCCCTAGAAATGGGTAATTATATGGGCTCATTTTTCCTCTTGATTTGACTTAATCTACCATTCTCATTAGTTTATTGCATGTTTTTTATTATATTTATGCTAATAGAGTGAATTGGGTTAGTCATTTTGCCATCTAGTCTAATGTGTGCTTTATGCAGGTTTTTTGGTCAATTTTGGCCAAAGTTAAAGGATTTATGAGCAAATGGTAGCAAACATTCGAGGAAAATAGGGAAGAGGATTTGTAGGGGGGTGTCTCCTTCATTTATGACCCCTTTCCTCGAATCCTCCATTAGCAACTCGGAGCACAAGCAGCCACATTGATGCATCAAAGGGGCAGCCGAGCAAGTAAAGAAGGACTAATGTTTATCTCGAGTTCTGGGAAGTCGAGCTCCTTCATTTTAGGAAGGCTGTTTGGGGGCTCCATTTGTATAAACAAGGGGGCTTAAAGCCTCAATAAGTTAACCAATCATTAGAATAATTTTTGCACTTTTGTGCAACACTTGTTCAGCTCATCTTCGAGCTTCCTTTTTTAGAACAATTTATGTAATGTGACTTTTATTTTTGATAATGAAGATGAAACAGTTTTTGAGCCAACACTGATCTCTTTCAGAGGGCTGAAGCTCTTCGGTTAGGACCCAACCCAAGCTACCCAACACCTCCTGCTTTGTACTTATATGTTTTTACTTTAGTTCAAAAGTTAGTTTCTGTTAGATAGATTTATTTGGCCTTGTTAGAATAGGTTGCTTTTGTTGGTTTGCATAGTTGATTTTGTTTTAGTTGCTGAAGTAGGTTAATACAGTGATAGATTAAGATTCAAAAAGGCAACCAATAGGCCCTGATCTCTTTTCTCCCTTCCCAGGATCATGATTTGAGGTCTTGACACCATTGTTGCCACCAAAAACACAGTTTTTCTCTTCCATGCAATTTCTAGTGTGAGGACTTGATTCAAAGGTTAATGTTTTGCTTCAGATTCAGTTGCCTAGATCATTTCCTATTCTTTTACAATATATCTCTCTGCATGATTTTCTATTCAAGGGTTAATGTTTAACATTTTCTATTTGTAGGTCAGAAATTAGGTCAAGCTAGAGAAATTTATGTTTCCATGGTATAGCTAGTCCTTTCTTTGATCAGTTTTTGTAAGTAGATGTGCAGATCTCTTGCAAGACACCTCAGCTCACCATACATCCATAAAGCAGCTAGCATCAACTCACTTCTCATAGATTTCCCAAGTCATTTGCAAAATTTCACCAATCTGCCCTAATTTCTGCATTTTTCTCCATAAGCTTCCCTCCTGCCATTTGAACAAATCCAACCATCATGTTCCCTCTTGATTTTCCATGACAAACTCAAACACCTCAACACCTTCATCTAGCCTTCAGTTACCCTTTCCCATCATTTTTCTACCTTCAAAACCTCCAAAAATAGCCCTTGACCTCCTCCTGTAGATCCTCCAGTAGATCCCTTGTAGCCTCCTATAGAATTTCCTGTGAGCGGTTTTACGAAGTCTAATTGCAAGGGAAGTCTTCAGAAGGGTACTAGGGGCTTCTTAGGACCTCTACACACCTTCCTCCACCTTTGCAAAAACCAAATCCATCCTCCATCTCCACCAAACCTTTGCCACAATCATAATCCGATAAATTACAAGCATAATAATTTCACATAAAAACACTCAAAAAATACAAAAAGATGCTCTTTTATCATTTTCTTTTAGAAGTAGTTTAAATAGATGTAATTAACCTTACCAATAGTCAATGGAATTCATCTCGTCAGTTTCTATCTCTTTTTCTGCAAAAGTAGGGTCAGTTGGATAAATTAGGGTTTGCTAGGGTTTGTGTTACATTTCAATATTTCTTCTCTTTCTACAAATAGAATAGCCTCTATAGAGTTAGCTCTCTTTTATCACAGTCAAAAGCTTCTTTTGAAAACTCATAGAAGTTGGCTTGAGATCCTAGTGATCTTGCACTAGTTGACCAAGTGACAGCTTGCAGTAAGAGCTAGTACTTGTGGATACATCATTGTCGCTTCCAAGTTTGTTACAAGCTACCAAGTTGATAAAAGTAAAGTAGGAAGCCCCAGGAGTTGGAGCATTATTTCTACAATAATGGTGCTCGCCACTTTTTGGCACCGTTTCTGGGGAAGCGTCAAAGTATTTTGTGATTACTGCTTTTGCTTAGTTTCATTTTTGCTAAGTAGTTTATTTTAGCAAAAGTAGAGTAGTTGTTCTTTTTATTTCTACATTTCCTTGCTTTCATTTCAATTATGAAATTTCTATTTCAGCAAAATTAGATTAGTTCTTTCAATTCTACAATTTTCATTCCAGCAAAAGTAGATTAGCCCTTTCAATTCTGCAAATTCCATTTCAGCAAAAGTAGAGTAGTCATTTCCTTGCTTTCATTCCCATTCTACAAATTTTCATTTTGGCAAGTTCATTTCAGTAGTTGCAATTTGTTTTTTCGATCAATTTCACTTTTGCAAATACAAGCAGAAAAACAAAAAGATCACTCAAAAAAATGAGATTTATTTTCATGCCTCGTAGGAACAGATATAACCCGGGGAAATTCCTACCCAACATCCCCACCACATCACAAAGCCACACTTCTCTCTTCTTCGGTGGCAGTAATCCAAAAGAACCTATAGGTGAACAACTACAGATATATGAAGATCCTATAGGAGAAGTGGAGGAGGAAACCATCCCTCCTGAAACCATGGCTGAAAATAGAAATGCAAGGGGAAATGGAGAGAGAGTAGAGGGTACCTTTCCCATCCAAGAAACGAATGGGGACACTAAAATGAAAAGCATAAGCCCTTCAGCCCTACCTCACTTCCATGGATTAACTACAGAAGATCCTGACACCTTTCTATTTGAGTTTTTCATTATTTATCGAACCTATGACTATGCAAAAGATGAGCAGAAGTTGAAACTGTTCCCTTTTACCCTAAAGGATGTAGCATTGCATTGGTTCGTGGGGTTACCTGGCAACAACATCACAACATGGGCTCAAATGCAGCAAGCCTTCAACAACAAATATTGGGACTACTGTAGGTCAAAAGGTACAAAGGAATATATCTTCTGAATGACCATGGGAAGTGATGAATCCTTGGAGGATTATGAAGAGAGATTCCAACTCAGTTATAAAAGGGTTAGGTGCACATTTGACCCCAAATCTCTAAACTTGGTCTTGCTCAGAGGAGTCCCGGATGAACTTCTAGACACCCTCCATTTACTGGCTAGGGGAGACATCTACCAACTACCTCATGAAGACATCAAGACTGTTTTTAGAAACCATTATAGGGTAGCCAGGAAGAGAGGTAAGCGCAGTCAACCCATAGCTAGTACCTCCTCATCAAGATTGCCCCTCAGAGTTGAATTTGGAAACATGCTAGAAGATTTCAAAAGTGAGATGCTGCAAACTCTTGCCATGCAAAATAGATCCCCTGTAGCCTCCTGTATAATTTCCTGTGAGCAATTTTCGAAGTCTGATTGTAAGGGAAGTCTTTAGAAGGGTACTAGGGGCTTCTTAGGACCTCTCCACACCTTCCGCCACCTTTGTAAAAACCAAATCCATCCCCCATCACCACCAAACCTCTGCCACAATCACAATCTGATAAATTAAAAGCATAATAATTTCACATAAAAACACTCAAAAAATACAAAATATGCTCTTTTCTCATTTTCTTTTAGAAGTAGTTTAAATAGATGTAATTCACCTTCCTAGTAGTTAATGGCATTCATCTCGTCAGTTTCTATCTCTTTTTATGCAAAAGTAGGGTTAGTTGGATAAATTAGGGTTTGCTAGGGTTTGTGTTACATTTTAGTCTTCCTTCTCTTTTTGTAAATAGAATAGCCTTTGTAGAGTTAGCTCTCTTTCATCAGAGTCAAAAGCTTCTTCTAGAAACTCATAGAAGTTGGTTTGAGCTCCTAGTGATCTTGTGCTAGCTAACCAAGTGACAACCTGCAGTAAGAGCTAGTACTTGTGCATACAACGCCGTCGCTTCCAAGTTTGTTATGAACTACGGGGTTAATAAAAGTAAAGTAGAAAGCCCCAGTAGTTGCAACATTATTGTTGCAATACTGGTGCTCACCACTTTTTGGCCATTTTTTTGTCCTAGGTGCACTAGAAGGCATCCTAGGAATGAATTTCCATTTAATTCTATAGAAGTGTGTTCAGTCTATGAAGAAGATCATTCTATGAATCAGTGCCCTTCCTTTCCCGGACTTAAAGTTGTATACCAAGGGGTCGAAGGAGGCACTGAACCACTCTATTTCATGAACCAAAGGAGGCCTCATGGGCCTAGAATTTATTAGCAGGGGTTGCAAGGGACATCCCAGGCATACTACAACCCTAGTCAAGCCACTTCCATGCCTTCTTGGGGCCCCCCTACTCATTCTTCCTGGTCCACACATTCGTAGTGGTCATATTCATCTCAATACCATGCTCAACTAGCTGCTCATTCATTTCACTCTTATGCTCAACCACAGCCTCAGTGGAATGCACCTCATTAGGGGTAGAGGCCCTAGTACAACTCTCCTCTTGCTCTTTTGCCTCCACCACTTGCTCAACCGTAACCATTGCTTCCTGTTCCACCAAGGCAACCCCAAATACCTACTCAACCAAACCCGAACCCGAATAACATACAGGCCCAGCAAGTATATGGTGGGGAACCATCATTCCTGACCTACGCTATGGAGATTTAGGAGATTAACCTTTGATCTAGGAAGGTTCTCCCAGATAGCCAGCTTCACCCTAAGGAGGATGAGGAAGAAAAAGAGGAAAGTGAACCTGTTGTGCTCTACAAACAACCCCCCATTTCATATTATTTTTAATTCATGAAACATTAAAATGTGAAATGGGTCCTTTTAAAATAAAGTTGATATCAATACTTTTACTTAACAAAAGGTCCGATAAACAAATGAGCACTTTATAAAAAACCATTTTTAAAAAATAATATCCATTTAAAAGAAATAAAGCAAATCTCGGTCATTGCGATAAAGAGATCGCAAGATCGCATATCGCAATGACATGAGGGACATATAAAATGGCACAAGGCTTTCCACCGATGCGATATCGCATTCGGCGATTGGCGATCGGCGATGTCCAATGCACGTTTAAAAAATGCCCCATACCATTACCCCCGATGTGATGAGCTATCGGCGATCGGCGATCAGCGGGTCCCCTTTGTTTGAGTCTCAATGCACATAAGCCTTTCGCCGATGCGATATCGCAATTGGCGATCGACGATACTCGATGCACATTGTTAAGGCAGACTTGTTATAACCCCCGATGCGATGCGATAAGGCACGGTTTTCAATAGAAAGTCGTTAAAGTGATTGGAAAGCCCGATTTAATGATATTTAAGGCATAATCATTCCCGCTTGGCCGCCAATATGTCCATTACATGCTTTAAGAGATCTTTCGACCAAATATTGGTATAATGGGCATTTATAAGGTGGCAGGCTCTATACGGTCACTTAATGAATCCATGTCCTAAGATCTGCCTATAGATCGTCTCCGCGCCGTTTTACAAAAGCAGTAGTAAATAGAAAAAAGGGCCTGATATCCGACACAACATGCACAGGCCTTGCCAGAACAACTTGGCAAGGAACTTATGACTTGATAGAGGCCGAGAAACCAACGCTGACGGTAGAAGAAGCTACCACAGATTCATTGAAGAAATCAGAGTGCACTCTTAAGGATTTGGCCGATTCCTTCCTCCATAGGATAGCGGAAAGGGAGCAAATGCTCCCATACACTGATGTCATAAAATGGGCAATTGAAGAAATCCCCATCACAGACCGAACTTTCATCGCAAAGGATGGGAGGATTTTTGGGTCATTTAAGCCAGAAGATCTGAGGCAAATGTATCATTTGCCTAAGCCAGAGAAGATATATAATAGCGCCTTTTTGGAGAAATTCACAAGCGAAAACGAGATTGAGTCCGAACCTATCAAGGACTGGAGGCAAAATCCAAATAAGCACAAGCATGAATCCTCCGGCAAGTACTCAGTCGACTCTTTGTGTTCTCCTTATTGCTACACCAGTATAATGATGTGTAGATTGTGGGGTTTGCATGACTCTGCCATTTTTACCATTGAAATGGCTCCTCTCATGGAGGCGGCAGTGAACAACACGATTATGGATTGGGCTACTATCCTTTCAGATAAGCTAGCATTAGCTGTTAGTGACTTTAGGAACAAAACTAGAGTCACTGAGAGGAAAATTTCCCCGTTCTACTACAGTGCATATATCCTGGATACCTTGTGTTTTAATTCTGAATTCCCTACTCTTGGTTGGAGGTGGACCGCACAAGACCCCTCGCCCATTCATATTTACCATCGCAAGATGTGGAAGTCATCCTATAAAAGCCACATGTATCAGATTTGTAATGGTTTCATGATCCCTGTTTATTATTCAATTTTTGATAAGCCTATTCCAAGGATCTCCTACCTAGCCTCTTTTGACTTGCCAGCAGTGAGTGGTTGGTTTGGTGAAGAGTATTTTACTTATGTTAGAGTCTTTGGCAGCCAAGCCAATCCTCATGTCCTCCCCTTATATGTCCCTGACAAACTCCTAGCAAGGGAAATTGCATACCAAATTACAGCTGAGAGTACCACACAGACTCTCAAAAAGGAGAAGAAAAGGGGCTGGCCTACTTTTCCCTTCAGATGTGGAGTCTTCACCCTGCATGATCTAAAACATGCGGAAAAAGAGGCCAAAAAGATGCAAACTCTAAATCTTTCCACAATTCCGAATAGAGCATTTGACCCAAAGTGAACTGCATATGCCGCTTTGGAACATGCCAAATTAGCGACATTTGATCATAAGGAAGATATGTTTGATGATGTTTTCTCTGCAGCCGAATCAATATTTCAAGCCAAACAACTCGCCAAGATGCGATACAACGATGAAGGGTTAATTGAGTTCTAGATTTATTAATCCCAACCAAAGCAGCATCATCAAGCGAGCTTGGCCAGCAACAGACAAAGGAACCTCCTGATACAATGAAGGCCAATAATAATGAGCAGGAGGAACAGGAAAAGAAAGATCGAGAGGAGAAGCTGAAGAAAGAACAACAAGAGCGCTTAAGGAATGAGCAGGAGAAGCTGAAGAAAGAACAACAAGAGCGCTTAAGGAAAGAGCAGGAGGAGCGCTCAAAGAAAGAGCAGGAGGAGCACCCAAAGAAAGAAGAGGAAGATAGACAGCGCAAAGAGCACGAGGACAACCAGCGAAGAGAGCAGGCAGAGATGCGGCAGAAGGAACAGGAGCAGCAAGAAAAGGAAAAACAAGAACAATTGCTAAAGGAGTCTCAGTCTAAACAAACCACCACCGATACTAACAAGGGTGCTATCACAGACCCTGAACTGCAAAAGGAATGGCAACAGTTCAGCACCATTATCAGTGGAGGAAAAGAATCACAGAATACTAATACTCCTAAAACCAGCAGGGTATAGGATGATACCTCATCTCAGGTTTTGAGCGAAACCAGCGGCCCACCTAAAACTAAGGATATGGAAATAATTCCGAAAGGTCCTAGCGACCAAATCACTCTACAAGTAGAAGATATTCCTCCATTGGATGTCTTCTACAGCCCAAGGCACATAGCCATGGTAAAGTGATCGAGAAAGAGACGAAGGCTTGATCAACCTTCCATCTTTCCAGAACAAACGGTCATGGGCAATGTAGTGTGGAAGGAGAAACTGGATCCCTCCAATGATCTAACTAAATTGTCACAGTACGCTGGAGCTTATTCAGCTGCAACTATCGACAAGGCATCAGAGGTAAGTCTGCTATTAAAGACTAAAGACCAGGAAATATCCACGTTGCAAATAGAATTAGCGGATATAAAACAGAGGGTAATACAAGCTGAGGAACAATTAGCAGAACAACAACTGAAAACAGCGCGTGTAGGCAAACAGTTAGTGGAGCAACAACAAATAAATAGTCAATTGGCTCAGCAATGGGAGGAGGAGAAACAGAGGATTAATCAGGCAGCAATCTAGAAACAAAATGAATTGACGGAGGCTTTGGAGCAATTAAAAGCGGCGAATGAGCAATCATTAAAGACCAAGGATGAGCATATCGCTCAAATTACAGCGTAGCTAGAGAATATCAAAGGAGATTCACAGATAATGGAATTCAGAAAAGAGGCGATGTTAATCAACAATGCGCTTATAGCGCAAGTTAAACTCTTGGCTCAATACCTCTCTCAAGCGGAACCACTCTGCGAATTAACTACAGTTGTAAATGAGTAGGTAGAAAAGGCAAGGGATGACTTGAATAAAGCCGATGAAGCTATTACAGCATACCTCGAATGGCAAGATTCGAAGTCGGGAAAAGCCTCCAATTTGCCAAGAATACTTGAGGTTCATAAGGATATACTATTCACGGAGTGGCACACACAGGTGTTAAAGGCAGAAAGAGCAGCTTCAAGGTGTAGATTGACTTCTAACAATTTGATTGATCTAGTTAACGATACACTCTACATAGCAAACATCGTTTCCCAGTGTACACCCGAAAAGGTTACTACAGCGAATACATTGGAGCAAACGTGTTATCCAGAGTTAGAAAGCAGAGGAAGGCTAATCGCCGGGGTTAACAGTTTAAGAATAGAAACATATTGGAATTTCCTAATCAAGCCTCATGAACAAAGAGCCGCCCTCAAATGCTTAACCGATGCCATTCAATGTATGATCCCCGACATCCAAGACGCCACCTACGCTGCTCAGCTCAGTTCGCGGCTCAACAAACCTCCTGAAATTGAGCCAATGCTTGCCATAAATCAACTTAGGTTCAAAGGAAAGCAGCCGACAGAATGAATCATCCTCCAGCTCCCCAGATCGCCAGCAGAAATAGCAACAAGAAGTTATTGATATCAGCTTAGTTAGCATTTCTGTTTCATAGATATTTAGATTAGCATAGTATTTATAGACCCTTTCATGTTTTTAGAAAGGGTCATAAAATTTTGTAATAGACTTAACAAACTGAAGTTTTCACTATTGTGCTTCAGCCTTTATTCTTTTATGAAACTCGACCAGCCGCTTTTACTTTAATGGATAAATTTCTTGATACAATTGTGCACTATTGTCATTGATTGAGGAATGTTTATGCGTTAAGGGAAAAGCCACACATAGCGATTGATATCTGGGATTGGTCTACAGCTCAAATGGTATTTCTATCTTTGTCTGAAGTCATTCTATGTATGTGAATTGTTATGTAATTATCTTGCTATCATTGATTGTATGCATGCGCTATAACAACAAATCTTGTTCATGCCACTATTGGGTGTTTATAGGATATGCCTTACTTTTAATCATGTATATGTTGATGATATAAATGTGTAAAGTGTAGTAATATCGCTTTAAATCGCTGCGCTTAACTATTTAAGCACAACAATCCAAAATAATTCAATATCTATGCCTTAAGGATACAGTCATCTATATGTTTAAATTTGAGATATAGAGCATCAAAAGCTACGCTTTAGAGCTCAATAGATTCTCGGGATAGTTTCATTTATTTATATTTTGTCAATAGTATCAGTCTTTCGCCTATCACTAGTGTTACTTATAAAACATTC
>APFE031454734.1:10606-22364 GCA_000404065.3 Pinus taeda
AGGTGGAATATCCGGGTCATATTGTATCTCATGAAGGAGTTAAGGTAGACCCTAGCAAAATTAAAGCCATTAAGGAATAGAGAATCCCCACATCCATAAAGCATATGCAAATATTTTTCGGGTTGACAGGGTATTATCGCAAGTTTGTTAAGAATTATGAGAGAATAGAAGCACCTCTAACAACACTATTGAGGAAAGATGCATTTTCATGGACTCCAGAAGCAACAAAGGCCTTCGAACATCTTAAAGTGGCAATGTGCCAAGCACCTATCTTAGCTACAACTGACTTCACAAAAACCTTTATTGTGGAATGTGATGTTTCAGGAAATGGAATTGGTGCTGTTTTATGCAAGATGAAAGACCCATTGCTTTTGAAAGTCGTCCAATCAAGGGAAAGTTTTTACACAAAGCTATTTATGAGAAGGAAATGTTGGCAATACTCAATGCACTTAAGAAATGGCGACCCTACCTAATGGGAAGACACTTCAAGGTAAAAACGGATCATGATAGCCTTAAATACTTTTTAGAACAAAGATTATCCTCTGAAGAGCACAAAAGTGGGTCACAAAGATGTTGGGTTATGACTTTGAAATCATCTACAAAAAAGGGAAGCAAAATGTGGTGGCAGATGCACTCTCAAGAAAGGATGAGGATGTGGAAGCATTGTTGTGCGCCATTTCTATTATCCAACCAGATTGGATAAACGAAGCAAGGGAGGAATGGAAGAATGATGAAGAAGTGTGGGCACTTATTCGAAAATTACAACAAGATTCCAGTACGTCTGATACATTTAGCTGGCAAAATGATTCGTTATGGTACAAAGATTGCATATACCTCTGTAAGAATTCCCAGCTAAAACAAAAGATTCTTATGGAATTGCACACTTCTCCCTTAGGAGGGCACTCAGGATTTTTAAAAACTTACCACAGGGTTAAGAAGGATTTTTTTGGGATGGCCTTAAATCAGATATTCAAAGTTTGTGGTGGAATGTTTGGTTTGCCAACAAAATAAAGTTGAAACAATTAAGACACCAGGTCTATTACAACCTTTATCTATTCCAAGCCAATGTTGGGAGGAGGTTTCAATGGATTTTATCACAGGTTTACCAAGTCTAAGGGAAAGAGTGTCATCATGGTGGTAGTTGACAGACTTACCAAGTATGCACACTTTTGTGCATTATCACATCCATTTAAAGCCAGTACAGTTTCTACTAGATTTATGGAAACAATTCAAAAGCTACATGGAAACCCAAAGATTATTGTAATTGACAGAGATCCCATTTTCAATGGAAATTTTTGGACAGAATTATTTTATTGTCTTGGTACTCAGCTAGCTAATATCTCATCTTATCATCCTCAGTCTGATGGGAAAACTGAGATAGTAAAAAATGTTTGGAAGGATATCTTCGTTGCTTTGTATCTGATAATCAGACACAATGGGTCAAATGCCTCTGGCTGAATGGTAGTATAACACTTCCTTCCATACAACAATAAAAATGACCCCATTTATGCAACTTTATGGATATCAACCACCATCCATCACATCATATTTATGAGAAAATTCTAAGGTTCAAGCAGTGGAACATCACATCGAACATCAAAAACAAGTCCTCCAACTCTTAAAGGATAACCTCGTGTTGGCACAGAATGGAATGAAACAACAGGTAGATCAACATCGCAGTGAAAGAAGTTTTGTTGTAGGTGATTAGGTATTCTTAAGGCTACAACCATATAAGCAAATGTCCCTCAAGCAAGCTAAGAAGGATAATAAATTATCACCAAAGTATTATGGTCCATAATACACTGATCATTGCCCTGATGATGGACTCACCTAGCCAGTCCGAAACGTTGGTTTCATAAAATAGCGCACAGGTTTTCCACCAGCATTACATTCTACTAGCTTGTATGGATTCTCTTTTCAACACAAAGTATTATGGTCCATACAAGGTGTTGCAAAATATTGGTACTATGGCATACAAATTAGAGCTTCCTGCAGCTTCTCAATTGCACCCAATTTTCCATGTTTCATGTTTAAATAAGGTTATAGGTGATAAGCTCCTAGTTCAAACAATATTGCCAGAACTTGACGAGGAAGGAAAAATTATATTGGAAACAGAAGCAGTCACAGAAACAAGAACTCGACAGCTACGAATCGATCAATTCAGAGTAATCTTAATCAAGTGGAAGAACTTATCGCTGAATATTCCCATGGGAGATGAGAATTTTACACGAAAGCATCAAAAATACTCAAGCGTTGAGGAAAACACTTTTGAAGGAAGGGGCATGTTGGGTCCCTATATACTATGATTGCCCATTACTATGTAGTTGTACCCCTTATTAATATTGTTGTGCCCTTGTCCCCATATTGTATTACTGTGCCCAATAGAATCCCTCTATCGCTATTGTGGCTTTAAATTATTATTGTTAGGTCGGCTGGGTTATATTGTGACTCCTTAGACTCCTATATATAGAAAGGAGGTTTTATTATTTGAGTCATCCAACAATTGTTCATTTATGTAATGTAAAGGAGGTTGCCCCCTCGAAGAGGCTGAATTCTAAGGCGTTGATCTATCTTTTCTATCTTTTCTTGAGCTGGTTTCATAACAGGAAGGTTCTGGGGTTTGATAAACAGCCTCAATGTTTCTTTTCCCCTTTAATTTTCTTTGCTTCCTATCCTCAGTTCTTTCCTTCTTACTTTCAGACAACTTTTCTTCTTGATTAATTTCTTTGGCTATGTTAGTAGGAGTGTCTTGAATTTTCACACTGGTTTTCTTTCTCCTACTCTTCCTTGCCGAGCTGCTCTTTGGTGTTTCAGGTGGATCTTGAAAGAAGTTTCTAACCAAAAATTGTTCCTAGGTGTCCTTCTTTTCTTTCAATTGTTTTTCAATCAAAATTTTCACAAGGCCGTGATGGTACAGGTGGGGTTCTATGTCCTCCAGATTCTTTTGGACAATTGTGGACATCTTTTTTAGGCTATTGAATAAAAAGTTAGGCAAATTGAGAGTTTGATTTTCTAGAAAATTCATCAGCAACCGGGTGTGGTACATATACATGGACCCAAAGTGTCCTTCACATGTAATAAATTTCTAGATTATCAACAATAGACTGGTCCACTTTTCTTCTAAAGCATAGACATGGATTCCACGTTTGAAAATGGTGATATCCATACCTGGATTGCGTAGGATAACCCTCCAGGCCCTCTCGTCAAAGCTTTTATTTTTGAACCACCGTTCTCCCTCTTGTGGGAGTTTCGTTGCGGCTGCTATAGATGCCTCAGTGACTGCAAACTTAAAGTCTCCAACTTCAACTTCCATGCCATAAAAAGACTTCGCAAAAGTCTTCGTAATTTCTTTATTGTAGCCTATGAACTTCTGAATGAACTGTAGCCACCATGCCTTCTTTAGCATGCTTTTCAATTGCAGATACCCCTTCATGAATTTGGGCCCTTTCGGTTCTGCTCTCAACAAAAGATCCATTCCTTCCTCCTGCCTTAAAATACGTTTGCATGAGTAATGGATTAACAGAGGTGAGAACGCTGGGTTAGCGGGGAATGGACAAGGTTTATGGAGAAAAACCAGTGATTGTAAATGAAAAAATAGAGAACAGGTAGCAGGAATGCGTTCACGGAGCAGAGCGGAGGCTTATGTGATCAGGGTAGAAATGAAAAACAGAATAGTATGGAAATAGAATGAACTCAGCTTTTGAGATAGAAGGCTGTGGAATAGGTGTGAGTATGTTCTCAAAATGGCTGTGGATTTGTGCGGCGGGGAAGAGCCGTGATCAAATCGATTACGTCCCCATAATTACCCGGTTTAACAGGTGGAGTGTCAAAGTATAGCCAAACACAAGTTAAATCCGGAGGTTTATCATGAGGCCGTTTAAAAATTAAAGCAAGGTTTGTGGAGGAATCAATGCCATGGAATGGTTATGGAAGCCATCAATGCCAATCATTACATATAATGGAGCCATGGTTTCATAACTATATAGAATGTGTTTTAAATGCTATTTGAAATGAATCTTACTCATACCTTGGAATTTTTTGCCGCTTTCGTCCAATAACCTTTGATTAGCTTCACCCTATTGATGCTTTTAGGTGCTTCATGTCTTCAAATATTTCCTTTGTCATACCTGCATTTGGTTCTTTTTATTATTTGGCCAACATCTTACTGTCATTGTTGAATAATAGAGTGCTAGCTGCGAAATCAAAAACTAGCTGCGGAATGAGTTTCTAGCTACGGAAACAGGGTTCAGCTGCGGAAATTGACACAGTGGACATATGACTGAATGGAGATGGATGAATGATGACTGAGTGAATGAAAATTGGTCATGCAAGGACTTTTATTAGCAGAATATGATAATGAAATGAGATGAAGTGAAATGAATTGAAATGGAGTGAAATGAAGTGAAGTGACATGAAACTATAAAGTGAGAGAGACCTCTTTTTTTTGGAAAATATAGGGTGTCAGAATGTTCTGATTTTCGCCCTGTATTTTCTGTATAAGGCTGCCAATCAGTGATTGGTTTTCAGGCTTATACAATTTTTTTTTTTCAAACAAAGAAAGAACAAGGACTAGGCTGGTGGAGAAGAAGAATTCTTCTTCACCAGCCTTATTGCAGAATTATCCTGAAAGATTTTGAAAAATTCCTCCTTTGAGAGTGGCTTATGATAGATTTTTAATTGGTGACCATTCACAGTAAGAGGAGTTTGATATTCATCAATGGTTTTGATTCTTACTGCTTCATTGCTAAAGATCTTGTCAATCTCATATGGCCCAAGCCAATGAGTCTGAAATTTACCTTTGAAATACTTGAACTTGGAATCAAATAGTAATGCCCAATATCCTTCTTGAAAATCTTTCGCTTTGATGTATTTGTCATGCCACTTAGCTCTTTGATATTGAACTAGATCAGTTCTTAGGATTTCCTTTTGTCTGATCTCATCTAGTTCATTCAACTGCTCCATTCTATGCTTTTGGGCTTCTGATAGATCCATTCCCAACTGAACTGCCATCTTGAAAGTTTTAACTTGGAACTCAATGGGGAGTAGGACTTCTTTCCCATAAAAACAAGTTCATAGGAGAATTTCCTATTGTATTCTTCCATGTAGTTCTATAGGCCCTAAGGCTCCAGGTAAGCCTTTCTGCCCAATCTCTTCTGTGTAGATGAAACAGTCTTGGTAATGATGCCTTCAAGAACTTTGTTTGTAGACTCCACTTGACCATTTGCTTGCGGATGGTAAGGAGTAGATTTTCTGTGCTTGATTTTGTATTCTTCCATCAGCTTCTCCACCAGGTTGGATGTGAATTGGCCTCCCTGATCTGTCGCAATTTCTCTTGGAATACCAAAGCGAGTAAAAATATCCTCATAAAGAAAATTAATAATTGAATGCTTAGTAGCAGAAAATAATGCTTTGGCTTCTACCCATTTAGTGACATAATCAGTACATACCAATATATACTTTCTTTGTTTAGATGATGGGTTAATAGGTCCAATGAAATCTAGAGCCCATTTTTCAAAGGGTTCGATGAGTACTTGTGGGTGCAATGGCATTTCATGTGAAAGGGTAGGTTTCCCTACTCTTTGGCAGCTGTCACACCTTTTTACATATTGTTTTGCATATTTGAAGAGGGATGGCCAATAATATCCTAGAGAGAGGATTTTATAGGCTGTCTTTTTGTCAGCAAAGTTTCCGCCGCATGGTTCATCATGACATGCTTTGAGGATATTAGGCATTTCATCTTCCCTAACACATCTTTTGATCACAAGATCTAGCCCTGTTTTAAACAATTCGTTAGAAATCCATGAATATTTTGAACTCTCCTCAATAATCTTTCTTCTTTCACTAGGAAATAGATGTGGAGGTAGTTTCCTTGTAACCAAATAGTTAGCAATATCTACATACCAAGGGGTCTTAGTAGTTACTGCAAATAAATATTCATCAGGAAACTTGTCCTCTACAGGAGAATCTTCTTTAGTATTCTGAATCATAGACAAGAAATCAACTACTGTATTTTGTTTTCTTCGTCGATCCAACACAGTAATATTTAATTCCTGTAAAAGGAGGAGCCACCTTGTAACTCTGCCATTAGTAATAGGTTTGTTCATTAGATGTCTAATTGCAGAATGATTAGTATGAATAAAAGTTTCATAGCCTGTTATATATTGTCTGAACTTATTGATTGTATAAACAACAACTAAGAACTCTTTTTCAGTAACAGTATAGTTCAATTCAGTGGGATTTAAATTTTTACTGGTATAGTAAATGGCATAAGGAACTAAATCTTTTTGACCCAACACAACTCCTAGAGCTGTATCTGAAGCATCTGTAGAAATATGGAAAGGAAGTTTCCAATTTGGTCCTCTCAAGATAGGTGCTTTAGATATTCTTGTTTTCAAAGCTTCAAATGTTGATTGGCAATCAAGATCCCATTTGAATTCACAGTCTTTTGTAAGAAATTTGAAAAGCGGAGATGCTATTTTGGTGAAGTTTTCTATAAATATTCTATAGTATCCAGTAAATCCTAGAAAACTTCTAACACCTTTTTGACAATTTGGAATAGGAAACTTGGAGATGACTTCAACTTTTGATTTATCAACTTTAATCCCATCCCCTGAAATATGATGTCCTAAAACAATACCTTCAGTAAACATCATAAAGCATTTTCCATGGCTTAATGAAAGGTTTGTTTCTTTACATCTTATAAGGAATTTTTCCAAATTTTCTAATGCCTCTTCAAATGAATCTCCATAAACTGTAAAATCATCCATATAAACCTCTACACAATCATGGATTAGATCATAAAAAATTCCTAGTACTGCTCTTTGGAATGTTGAGGGTGCATTACATAATCCAAAAGGAAGCACTCGATAAGAAAAAGTTCCCATGGACAGGTAAATGTGGTCTTATCCTGATCTTCAGGTGCTATCTGAATTTGATTATAACCACTAAAACCATCCAAAAATGAAAGGTACTTTTTGCTTGCTAATGTATCTAATACTTGATAGATGAAGGGCAAGGGAAAGTGATCCTACAAAGTTGCTTTATTCAATTCCCTGTAATCAATGCATACCCTCCATTTACCATTCTTTTTAGGTACTATAACCAAAGGAGAAACCCATTGGCTATCTGAAATTGGATAAATGAAGTTTACATTGAGTAGTTTTTGGAGCTCTTCTTTCACTATCTCCCTAAGATTTGGATTCATCCTTCTCTGAGGTTGTTTGATTGGTCTACTATTTTCCTCGATATAGATATGATGGATGCAAGTCTTAGGGTCAATACCTTTCATATCAGTATACTCCCATGCAAATGCAGTAGAATGTTTTTGCAAGATTTTGGTAAGTTCTTCCTATTGTGATTTTTCCAAATTTTTATTGATATTCTATGTTTTACATGGAAAAATCTCAATGGTAGAACTACCAAACTCTTCTATAGAGTAAAGAGACATTTGTCTTGATGATAAATACTCAATGTTAGAATCTAACTGAAATTGTGTGTGGTCATATTCTGAAGATGTTTCAAAATTTTCTAATGTGTTCAAAATTTGACTATCTTCACTAATTTTAGAAATGGTAAATATAGGTTGTATAGTGTCCTGATCATCGACCCATTCATTGTCTCCTACTTATATAATTTCTTTTGATGGAGGATACAAATTGAATTTCTTTGTCGAACTACCATCAGAAATGTACATATCCCCAGATCTACAACTAATGAAGGCATCAGCCGTGGCTAGCCAATTTCTTCCTAAGATGAGTGGGTGCCCTCCTAAATTACTCTTAGGAGTCAGAATCATGAAATCTATTTGATATTCCCAAGAATCTAAGGAGATTGAAATATCTTCTAATACACCATCAGGTTTGATTATTGATCTATCTGCAAGTTGCAGTAAGGTAGGTGTAAAAATAAGATTAGGAAGTTTAAGCTATTCCATAGTCTATCTCCTCATAATGTTGATAGCATCCCCTAAGTCAATCAAAGTGTTTGTAATTTCTATCCCATTAATATGTGTCTTGACAATTGGACTACCTGAATTTACATGCTTCTGCATGGTAATTTTTCCCATCATGATATCTGCAATTTTTCCTACCAGGTGGATTCTTCTTGTATCTCTTGGTTTCCTTCCTGGTATTTTAAGACTCAACTCCTTTATTTCTTTTTCTATAATAGGAATCTCTCTAATATCTTGTAGCAAGGGAATCTTGATATAGACATTCTTTAATTCATCTAGGAAATCATAGTTAGGCAACAAGATTTGTTTTTCCACCCCTTTGTCAATTTGTAATCTTTCAGGGAAAGGAGGTGTGGATGAAGATGCAGGTTGCTCAGCTATAGGAGTTGTGGGGGTTGACTCTTTTCCTTTTTGAGTGTTTGGGTTTTGAAGAAATGCTTCCTCAGAACCTTTATTGACTTTAAGAGAATCCTCCTCAGAAGTACCTTGCTCTTGAGCATATATAGAAGGTTTTTATAAAACTCTACTAGACCTGAGTTGTACATCATTAAGAGGAACAATCATATAGGTAGGAAATTGTTGTCCTTCTACCATGTAAGCATTCTGAGGATTTTTGTTGTTAGGATTTGGCAATGGTTGGGCTGGTAGTTGATTTGTCTTTTGTTGAAATGGAAGCAAGAGTTGAGGATTTGGATTTTGTTGAGAAGGTTGTTGTTGTGGGAATGGCAATGAAAGTTGTGGGTTTTGATTTGGAAGTTGTGGATTTTTTTGATTTTGAAAAGATGGAGGATATTGATAAAATTGAGCAAATCTTCCATAAGGATTTTGCATCCCTTGTGCCCATGATTGATATGGATTTTGAGGTTGGGGCCAAGGTTGTTTCCAAGAATTCCAATTTGGCGGGGGCTGAAAGTTCATAGGGTTGTTAAATCCTTTATTTTGTTGCCCCCGCCAAGGTCTTATTGAAACAAAACAAAGGGATTCTACTGAATTTGGATCTTCTTGAAAGACAACTTTGAGCCTAGGAATTGAAGGACAATCCTTGGTTTCATGACTTTCTGAGCAAATCATACATGTTTCTACAACTTTTGCATCCAAGGGGCATTCCCTTATAGCATGTTTCTTCCTACATTTTGGACAAAAGATGGCTAAGGCATCAGCCTCTATTTTCTTCTTGTTTTGTATTTTAAGGGTGTCTAGTTGTTCACTAAGGCTCCCTAGAATATCAGTTTTGAACTCATCAAGCATATTTCCAATCTTTACCCTACTTACTGATCCAGTTGCAGATTTGTTCGCTCTAATAAGAGAAGGATCTCTAGGCCCTTTTCCCGTTTTAGATTTTCCCCTTGAGAGATGGACACATAGTTCTGCTATGTCATGAAGTGGAAGTTAAGAAATGTCTCCCTTCCCTATCATGTTTAAAATATCTATCCATTCATCTCTGATGGCTTTTAATAGAAGGGCTTTTAAGGTTTCTTCATCTAAATTACTCATTTTTGCTCTCTTTAAATTGTATTGAAATCTTTCAAGTAAATCCTCCAAGTTTTCATCTTCTTTTTGCATCATTTTGAATACCTCATCCTTATGATTGGTGGGCATGCAATAGTCCAGGTATCTTTCCAAAAATGTTTGTTTCATACCATTCCAAGTCCTAATAGATTGGGTGACTAATCCCATAAACCATTTCAAAGCAGCTCCCTTCAATGTTGAAGGAAATAGTTTGAGTTTTTGAGAGTCTTCCATATAGTCATAGGTTCGGCACACGACTTCAAACTCAAATATAAATGTTTCAGGAATCCTCACTTCGCAACCCATAAAAGTTTGGGAGGGATAGATGGTGAAATGTTTTTCATTGTTGTATGGGTTTCCTCATCAACTATAGGGAATCCAAATGAGTTATCTCCTTCCCTATTTCCCCCATTATTACCTCTACCTCCACCATTGTTGCCTCCATTATTTCCTCTTCCTCTACCTCTACCCCCAAATCCATTTAGTACTTCCTCCATCATGGTAGTTTCCTCAGAGTCTTCTAGTTCTTCTATCAAGGGTGGATGAGAGAGAGTTTCTTCCTTCTCTTCTTCAGGTGATTCTACTTCTTTGATTACAATATGTTCCCCTGTAGAAGTGAAGAAAGGTTCTTCTCCTAGATCATATTTAGTAGATGCTATAGGAGAATCCTCTAATTTAGCTGTTGCTCCTTGAATTCCAGGAATCCTAAGGCTAGGAGTAGATGGGGTTGAATCTTGTCTATGCCTTGAAGTAGTTGGAGTTGTGAAAATCGAACTCTTGGCCCTAGCTATAAGCCTTCCCCTAGAATCTCTTGCTCTATGCATGTCATTTTTTTATTTTTTCTTTCAAGTCGGGCTAATAATTCTCTTTCTGATCTTCCAGATCACACTAGGTGCAAGAAGAGAGCATAATCAAGAAATGATTGAACTAACAACTCTCTTTTTTGATCCTCCAGATCACACTAGGTGCAATAGGAGAGCATACTTCAAGATGTTATCAATTTTCCCTTCTTTTTCCCTCCTTTTTTTATGTAAGAGATCGGCTACCTAGTTACACTTCCCCAGCAATGGCGCCAAAATGTTTAGTCAATTTAGTGTGTCCTAATTTTCTACATTAATTATCAATCCGGGATTCGTAAGTTGATGAAGTGTGGCACACTATATGTGCAAGACAACCTCTTTCTTACTTTTTGTATTTTTTGATTTTTTTATTTTGTTTTGGGGTTTTTATCTTCGTTTATCTCCTAATGTGAATGGAAATCCTATCCTTGAGTTTTAAGAATACTCTAGAAGGCAAGTATGGATATAGATTTTAAGGCAATTATGTCCTCTATAATATTTCCAGCACTTAACACTTTAGAGGGTCTTAGAACATACTAGTGATGAAATTAATACTTGAACAAAAATGAAAATGTGCTGCTATTCAAATCAAACAAATAATGAACTATTGATCATGAAACCATTATCTCTGCTGCTTATCTAAATAAAGAAAGAAAAATGAGTTAAGCTAGTGCATTCAACAAATCAAACTAACCAATTCTCTTCATTCATAGTCTGATAGCTTGCCAGGTAGTCTAAGCTATGGCTTTAGGAGATAACGTCAATGATATGAGCAAATTGATATCTAATTGTAGAAAAGTAAAACTAAAAATCGAATCACATCATTCATAGTCCGATAGCTCGCCAGGTAGTCTAAGCTATGGCTTTAGGAGATAACGTCAATGATATGAGCAAGTTGATATCTAATTGCAGAAAAGTAAAACTAAAATAAATCACATCATTCATAGTCCGAGAGCCCGCCAGGTAATCTAAGCTATGGCTTTAGGAGATAACGTCAATGATATGAGCAAGTTGATATCTAATTGCAGAAAAGTAAAACTAAAAATCAAATCACATCATTCATAGTCCGATAGCTCGCCAGGTAGTCGAAGCTATGGCTTTAGGAGATAACGTCAATGATATGAGCAATATGATATTTAAACTAACTAACAAAGCAGGTAAATAAAACTGAAATCAAAGCATCACTGGAATTTAAAAACTAAGGAAAGCAAAATCAATAGAGAGGCTAATTCCATGTCACTATTTATTGCAAAAACTGTATGAAAATGCCCGGGCCTACTCTATCCTGAAACACACACACACTGATCAGTGTTATCAACAATATACAGAGCTGAAAAATCATGTACAGAAATGAAATGTTAATACCATCACAAATGAAATATACATAGGTAGATAACTATGGAATATGTAGAATGGAAATAAGGAAACGATGCATAAAACTTTACAGCAATAAGGAAAA
>APFE031454746.1:0-13013 GCA_000404065.3 Pinus taeda
ATTCATTTACTTTTGGGTTTTAAGCACTATACTGCAAAACATTACTCTTGAGTAAATAGCCGCCTCAGACTGAGTACATTCTTGAAATAAAAAGTCGTCCCTGGGTTGACAATTAATGTGAGGTAATTAGGTGTTAAAAGGACCCTTTTTATCGCTCCACACAAGGAAGGCATAACAGTAGATCCAAAAACGATAAGAGCTATCATGGAATGGGAAAATCCTAGAAATATGGATGAGGTAAGATCATTCATGGGGTTAGCATGTTATTATAGAAGGTTCATTAGGAACTTCTCTTGAATTTCCAATCCCATTACATATTTTCATAGGACAGGGAAAAAATTTGAATGGATAGAGGAGTGTGTAGCCATTTTTGAGTATTTGAAGTAGTTGTTGAAAAATCCTCCTGTTCTTAATATTTCAAATCCAAATAGAGTTCACAGTGTGTAAAGATGCCTACAAGAGAGGACTTGGTGGTGTCTTGATGGTGGAGGAACAGGCGATATTCTATGAGTCCAAGAAACTGAATGAGCACGAGCAAAACTACTTGACGCATGATCTTGAGTTGGCAGCTATTATTCAATGCATTGAAGATGTGGAGACATTATCTTCTTGGTGGGAGGTTCGTATTGATGAGAAACCACAACTGGTTGAGATATCTATTTGACCAACTGAATCTGAATTCCAAGTAAGCTAGATGGTTCGCCATGATTAGTGAGTTTGACTTTGAGATCGGATACATCAAGGGTAAGGAGAACAAGGTTGTGGATGCTATTAGCAGGAGCCCAATACCCATCAAAGGAGGAAGAAGGAAGAGCGAAGATTTTGCTGATCTGTCTTAGGGAAAATTCCTTCACACATGTGAAGATTAGGGCATCTCTCCACAACAAGAAGACCAAAAATTACAGTCACTCTAAGAGGACCAAATTTGGGTGACAAAGAGTTCGTATTGCAGGTCGAATCATTGAAGAGGAAGTATCTTACCAAGCGAAGAATAAAAGAGGACAATTTCTCCAAATTCTCATTCACACGTGTAGCCTAGAGTTTCTGCAGTAAGGCTGAGTTGTAGTCAAGAAGTTGCAAGTTCGAGAAAGAGATCGAAGGAGCAGCTACTACCATTAGAAAGCAAGTTGACTTCATGAAAGGGAAGCACATCAAGGATAAGGCTTTTATTTGGTCTCGGAGGGGATATGGGTTAAGGGTCTAGGTATCACAATTTGTCAATTGAAGATTCTATAACAAGAATAATTATTGTGGGGTTTCCTCTTAAGTTGGAGAGGTTTTGGCCCTAGCTAATAGCCTACATATTGTGTCCTATTGTCTCATTGTTCTATATGTTTTGGTAATTGCTTGATGATAGAAAACATCAATAATAATAAATACAAGAACAAGCTAAATAAGTGAAATTAAAAGCACATCACAATCACTTATCAAGAAGAGAAATCACCCCTCACTTCCCCTAGATTTCTCAACATGGTATCAGAGTTAAGATGACAAGTCAAGGAAGGGAAACTCAATAAAGGACACTCAAGGATTAAAGTTCAAGAAAAGTATCAAGGACATAAAAGAGTTGAGAATATTATGTCATCTCTCGAGGGAAAGTATCACATCCTCATCTTGAAGGAATACAAAACCCTAGTTCATTCAAAGGAGTCATCTACACTTAAGGACTTTCTTGGGATTATTTCTCTATCATCATATCAAAGAAGAAGACCTCAAAGACCCTATCTCTACTCAAGGAAAGGAATATAAATCAAATAATCTTGAAGTCTAATCATCCAAGGAAAGCAAGATCAAAGTCGTTGAAATAATTATAAAAAATTCAAAGTGATCTCCCTCTCCTTAGGCCAAGAATCATTTTTGAAGAAAGACATCTTCTTCAAGAAGAAGTATTCTACTATCAATATCATCATCAAAATCAAGAAGGAAACAAGTTGAAGTGAAGAATATTCATAAGTAAGTACACTTATGTCTACATTTGAATCTACAAAAATGTCTTTTTGCAAGGAGAGAAACAAGTTGGTTGGGTATACAAAATTTCTTGCTTGGAAGAAGAGTATTGATTTAATCCTCATAGAAAATTAATTTGTGGAACATGTTAAGGGTTCAATCAAAAAACTCTGAAGGAAGAAGCTTAATCTCTTGCAAAGTACATGAAAGGGGAAGTAAGGGCTCAAAGGATTCTCATAGAATCTGTTGTCACTCACTACTAAATGTGTTTTCAGTTGTCCAAAGTGCCAAAGAGAAGTGAAATTTGAAGCCATATTAGAAGCCACAGAAGCTCTCAAAGATAAATTAGACCCCCTCCATTCATAGTGCTCGAAACGATATTTCCAACAGTATATGGAAGCCTAAAAATGGACTGCTAGCTCAAAATATATGGCATGTTGAAGTTCAGGGGTTCTGTTGCCTTTGAAAAGAAGGAGAAGAGCATATCAGAGGTCCAAGAGCACATTGCAAATCAAAATCAGAGTTTTCCACAACAAATGCAGGGGAGTTCAGAGAAAAAATTGTTATCATCGATCGCCAATATCAGCAATCAGTGATCGGAGGTCCAAGGTATATCCTATTAGCGATCGGAGGTCCCAACAATCAAGAGATATCGGTGATTGCAAATCGAAAGTCCCGCAATATTGGAGGTCATGGAATATCGATGATCGACACTTCTGGACATGACCACGTTTGAAAAGTTGCGAAATGGAAAAGTTTTGATACAGTGTTAAAGCATCGGGAGGAACCAATTTTGATTAACAAAGAAATTTAACGCAAAACCAAGTGTGGGTAGGCCTTTTCTCTTTCCTCTAAGGGGCCTCGTGGCAGAATACTATTGGTCCTGATAAAGCCACGTGGCATCTGATGTCATCATGACGTGGTAGTGTGGAGGACACGGGGCATGCAGATCTGGAATTTTCAAGGGTCTTATGGGGGTATATCTGGGCATCATGTGGCACTGATGACATCATTAATTAGGAATCATCAATTGGAGGTAGCAACGCATTGTGCATCACATAAAGGGGCTCTGAAAAGGGGGCTATCCCGTGGTCACATAAAGGGCCAAAGAACCAAGGGCTAAACATAGAGGGTGGCCGGCAATCGACAATCGGTGAAACTTGATATCGCATCACTTCAATAAAAGTCCCCAATTGCAAGTCACCAATAAGAAACCTCCAATATGAAGGCTAAGCCCCAGTTCATATCCCTCGGTTCTATGATGCAAAAACACTAAAAGGGGCTGAGTTGTAGGGGGGCAAAGGAGATCGACGTTCACAGTTTATAAAGCCTGTTCAATTTTAAAGCCCCCAATCTCTGAGCTCCGATACACTTGTATTAACTATTTCACAGGGCACGTATGGCTCCGATAGTATTCCACATGAAGTTAAGGAGATGGATGAGTTGGCAACCGTGCTTAGGACATGTTATGGCCATCATGGGTGATCGCTCTTAGTTCTTGTGAGTGGTGAAGCCAAACAGTTAAGGTGAAAGCAACAGGTGGACTGGCCGAATCATTGAGGCAGAGATGTGGCCTGAGAAGAGGCCATAACAGGGGCGTCTGGGAGATATTTTCCTCCCATCATCTTTTAGTTTTTCTTTTTCCCATTATTCTGTAATTTCTATTTATTTCTAAGAAAGGAATCAAATCCTAATTGTAATAATTTGGGCAGTAGGCCTTCGCACTCTGAGACAGCTGGCCTATTAGACTATTGGAGCTCGAGCTGAGATATTTTGTAACTATTAATTCCAATTCCCCCTCTTCTTATAAATAGGGGGAATAAACACTTAATAAAGGTTTCAAAATTTTGTACCCGCAGAGGTCAAAATTCCGAGTTTCCAATTTTGGTTCTATTTGCCTATTAATGAGGGACTTTAGCAATATCTTGCTGAATGTAATGCACTGGTATGTTGGAATCATATGGAAATGAAACTCTTTGGTTATTCCAATCAGAGCAATGTGCAGTATGTTTTCCCCCTCTGTAAATCTCATTTCATATATGTTTTTCTTTCTCCATAATTGTGTAATGAAGTTGTTGGTCTCATCCTCTCATGATTATACGTATGCTGCTAAATAATGAACAATACCTGCGTATATTATAGGTTTACTTATGTTATTCTATAACTTACAGTACTTGTGTACAAGACAGATTTACTTGTGTTATTCGATTAACCTGCAGTACTTGTATGAGCATAGATTTACTCACGATGTTTGGTGATAGAGGTACCCATGAGGCATATGGCATGAAACCTTAATTCACACTCCACTCTTTCCGCTCTTTCATATCCTCATTCTTCCATACTTCTGCCGGAATATTGTTGCTTAGGATTTTGTCTTGTTTACATCCCTATGCATCAGATTCCCCTCCTTTCTTTCCTCCTCTTCATTTTACTACAATGTCAATATTGAGGCTACCTATTGTTGTGTGTCGGCCACCAAAACAAGACATTTCTCTTTGTGGTTGCCCCGATTTACCCCCTACACATTTGGATCCATGTATTGGTGTGAGTTTATCTTAATGAAGGCCTATTGAACCAAGCCCCCCTTTATTATCCTTTTAACTACGTGACAATTGGAGTGCAACAGAAACCCCATTGATAATCTTCCATGCACTCCTTTATTCAAGATGTCCTAGGTACTGGTCTGCAATAAACCTAGAGATTGTCTCTAGGAAGCTTTCTACATCTCCTAAAGAACTTGTGCCACAGGTGCTAGAAAAAGCGACAATAAAATCCATCAAGGATCCCCTCATTCCCTATGTATCAAAACTAGAAACATCAAAAGAAATATATGACAAACTTGTAGAATTGTTCTCTGTAAGCATTGTAGGAGAAGTGATATCATTAAGGAAAGAATTCTATAAGATGAAGATATCAAAAGAAGGAATATCCTCATACTTTATGAAGGTGTCATAAATAAGAGACCAACTCCAAGAGTTGGGAGAAATAATTTCTGACAAGGAAATGACTACCATAGTGCTCAATGCACTATCAAAGGAATGGGGCAACTTTCAATCAAGCATCTATGGGAAGAAGGAAGCTACTCCATTCAATGAACTATTGTCATTATGCAAAATTGAAGAAACCGGGCTAGAGGCAAAAATCAATGTAGGATCAAGCGAGTGAGCTCAAGCATTTGCTGCCATTGCTAGAAGAAAATGGAAGTTTGGGAGACTTGGTCCTTAGAAAAAGAGGAAGAACATGTTGAATTTTCAATGCTATGGTTGTCATGAATATGGGTACTACAAGAGAGATTGTTTAAAGTTCAAGAAGGACAAAAAAAAGGAGGAAGGGAAGAAGCCCATATCATTGAATAAGTGGAAGAAGCTGGAAATAAGAAATATAAGAAGGAGGAAGTAAAAGAGCTCTACTATTATTGAGATAATCTTCCTCACATAGTTATTTTCAAGTTTTTATTTCAAGTTTTCTATTGAAAAGTATAACTATCATGGAAGGAATCATTAGAATCATGATAGGATGCATCATGTTAGGACATGGTATCATAGAAGCATGTGATTGAAATAAAGAGCTCGTGACATCATTATTAAAGAAGCATGAAAGATAGCTAAAATATAAGTCTATGGTTATCACCTTGTTGTAGCGGCTACAACTACCCTCCAAAATTTTGTCTCACATGTAAATTTTGGAGCCTACATTGGATCCTGCTGTCGATTATCCTTGGTCGCTTGTTGGTAAGAAGATGATTTCAAGCTCCCCTCCTTGATCTTAAGAGTTTTATGTGTTCTCATGTTTATGTGGCATGTGTCACCTTTGGGCATAGGGGTTGTTGTTTGGCATGCAAAGGGAATGTTGTTTTACTTCAAGGGAATTGTGTGCATATGAGTTGTTATCATCATATAGACATGTTTCACACTC
The DNA here is from genome assembly GCA_000404065.3 of Pinus taeda. Taxonomy (NCBI): domain Eukaryota; kingdom Viridiplantae; phylum Streptophyta; class Pinopsida; order Pinales; family Pinaceae; genus Pinus; species Pinus taeda. The sequence continues at coordinate 5,863 of APFE031454746.1, forward strand.
ACTTCACACACTCTTGTCACAAAGGTTTTTGCATCAAGCAAAGTATGTCTTATGCATTCTAGATGGTCTACGTTGTGTCACTAAGTGTCCGTGTGCGATCATAGTCGAGTCCTATCACTGTTTACATCTATGTCACTGATCTCACACTTAGCCATTTCCGAAGCAACCTAGCCTCATCCAGCTTCTTGAAACTATGCACTTTGCTTCTGCAACCATCTAGCTTCCTCCCTTGCTTGCTGAAACCCCGCAATGTGCAAAGACCCTAGCCAACATTGCTCTCCAGAAATGCACAAAGCAGTCTGCCTGCCCTACATTCAGAAAATTTGCAAAGGTGTCCTCCCAGGATCCTTATCCCACATCAGTGTATTGTGCCTAAAAAATGTGCAGTGTTTTCCAAGTTTCCCTCTCTGTCTTGCATGCAGAAATTGCACAAATGGGCCTTCTAGGGCCTCATTCCAACAACAGTCACTACCTGCTGAAACAACGCTAATCTATCTCTCAGTGACAATAGGAAAAGGTGACATGCTGAGATCACTCCCAAGGAGTTGAGAAGAAGGACCAAGAAGACTAAGTGATGGTAAAGGTCAAGACCGCATGCAAACTCCATCAGATGCATGATCATCTCGAGGGTAAGTATGGTAAGTAAAGAACACATTTTGAAGTATGCCTCTTAGTTGAGTTTGTAGGACTGCTTGCCAGTGTCATATCATCATGCCTTCAGTAACATGCATATGTGAAAACACAGAATTCATTTCATGTGTTTCCTCTACATGACTTGCTTTCTTTTTGCTTGTTTAACCAACTGTCGTCTTGAGCATGTTGATTTCTATGTCATGTGTGTGACCTTGTTCTGGTGACGTTGAAAGTTTGTGTATGAGTTATGTTCACTATGTAAACATCTATCACACTCACACACAATTTTGTAAGAAATGTTGCGTAAGTGTCATCACAGTCATTCAATGATCTATCTCAAGTGTCGCACTTGTCGCTCGCACCCTTTTGTCAGTCACACTAAGACAAGTTGTCTTGTTCATTTGAGATGTCTTATCATCGAGTCATGTTGAGTGTGTGTCTGCAAGATCATGTATACATGAGTTTAGTCACTCACACACACAACCATTTTTCTGAAAATCTGTCAACTGGACCACCCTCCATCTGTCAAACCTCCATTGAGCTGCACTGTGTAGTCTCAACCCTTAGTGACCAAGTACTACTGCCCAAAATTGTGCATAGCTTGAGGGTGCCTCCCAAGGAGTCTGTACTGCGCAATCCTGGAATCAAACTGGCTTAATGTCACCCATAACAATACATAAGTTTCTCAAGAAGCTATCCCAATCTACTTTTCCCGCAAGCTTATCCATCAAGCCTCCCGATGGTCAACCGAAGAATTTGACCGGGCAGTGACCCCGGGCTTCACTCCTCCCAAAAATTGTGTAGAAGCTATCAACTTGCCTGTACTGACTGAAGAAATTGTGCAGATAAGAGGGACATGCACCCATTGCCTATCACTGCACTGTCTCTGAAAATTGCGCAGTTCCGTCAGTCAGTCCCCCTGCCAGCCAACCTACTACTCCTCCTGAAAATTGAGTAGTTCCGTCAATCAGTCCCCCTACAAACCAACGTACTCTCCTCCTGAAAATTGCACAGTTCCATCAATCAGTCCCCTTGTCAGCCAACCTATTTCTCCTCCTAAAAATTGCATAGTTTTCTTGGACTGCCCACTAGCTTCCCTACACCCCGCTCAACCCAAAAATTGCACAGACATGTCCTACTTGACTACCTCTCGGTTCTGTGCAGTTTTGGCCAGCAAGATCCAGTAGCCTACTCCCAGGCTCCTCTGAAAATATGCACAGTTTTCACTATCAGTGTCCCCTTCTACCTGCACTTCCTTCCCAAAAAAATTGTGCAGTTTTGCCTCCCAGCTAAGCCAGATCCTGCAAAAAGTCACTACTATCCCATACTTCTCAACCAAACCTCTCAGTGACCTTTGTGCAGTTTTTATTGACAGCACCCTGGAGCCCTGCATCCCGGCCCGAAATGTAATTTGAGTAGTTTCAGAGCCTTGTCCTTTCTCCCGGTCACCTGCACCAGAAAACGAAAGATGATGCATCATGGTAAACTAGGGGATTTATGGATTTGATGTCGTCTCTTCATGAGTGATTGCAGAAAAAGGTACATGGATGAGACATGCCGCAATGACGAATGTAATGAATAAGGAGCGTATGCTTGAAGACTTGCTCACGGTTCGACAAACACACGAAGCATACCAAGTAGCAAGCGAAGGAGACACATGCGCATGCATGAACTATCAAGCGAACACCAAGACCATTGAAGAATTTGTGCACTCCTCCATGTGGAGGTGAAGCTATGGTACACCATGGGCACACTCATCACTCAGTAGTACATCAACTTGACATGAACAACATAGCCAGCATGTGCATACTTACAACATCATGTCGAGTTGTGTCATGAGTCGCCTTGGCCACATCACTACTTTGGGTCATAACTATGTAATCAATGTAATGTAACACGGAAGTCCAAGATACCCATAGATGAAGTCAAAGAGCCATGTAAGTCGAAGAGTCATGTTAGTCGAACAATCATGAGGGAAGTCGAACAATCACAAGGGTTAGTTTCACCCTTGGCTATATATACCCCTCATTTGTACATGCAAAAGAATTTTCACCTTGGCTCCTCCCACATAGCCTTGAGAGTCTGTTGTCATTTTCTTTGAGGAGTGAGTAATGGCTCCAATGCCCCACTATTGGGGTTAGTGATGTATGATGTACATATGTGCCTTGTAACCTTCACTTAATTCAGAAGCTTGTTGACAAGCCAACACGTTTTCACACATGTATTGTATTCGTTTGTAAGACTATTCTTTGGATGCTTGTAATGCAGGTTGCTTTAACCTGTACTAAGATAGTTGAACTATTTCGGTTGTTTTACTGCATATGTTGTCGGAAATGTGTTGTATTAGTTGTTAATGATGTCTCGCCCTTGTGGACTATTCCATCGGACACTCGATAGATTCATTCTTGTAAAATTTTTATAATGGCCGTCACACTCGTGTGGACTATTCTGCTAGGTGTTGTACGTGCTATCTGTTCACTTTGTATTAGTGACTGTCGCTTCCATGTGGACTACTCCACCGGAAGTTGCACATGTCCTATTGTGTTGTGTGTCTCTAACAGAGTTGGGACTATTCCCTTTCGACTTGAGACTCGCTCTCACCCTCTCCCTCTATAGTAAAAGAACTTTGACACAAGCAACACTAAGCACTCACCAGGCACACGAACCTCGTTGTTTGAAGACTAGGTATACCACTCTCATGTGCTAACAAGCAAGAGCTAAGGCATATCTTTAAGATAATGGAAACTGGGCCATTGTACCGGATGATCCTCCTACACCAAATGGTGTGAGGTCTAGTTGCAACTTCATATTGGGGAGATCCCCTAAATGTTGGCGGGTCCAACACTGTTAACACACCTATAGAAGGATGTAGCTCTTGGTAACCTCATTAGAAGCATAAGTAGTACTTATGGGAAAAATAAAGTCATCTAATGCAAATCTCATCATACATCATTCAAAAAGGATCATTTGTAGGATGAGGATGATCAAGATCCTCTGTTGGAATCTTCATTGGAAGGTTCACTGACTGGAAGAAGCAAGTGTCTCGCTAAGAATTCCACCATGTATAGGATTCATGGAATGATGGTATGATATCAAAAGAAGTGAAGTAGGTCAAGGTGACTGAAGTTATTTAAATCAAGGAAGTTGTTGAAGGAATTCTAGATGACCAAAAGGAAGAGATGAGGTATGTATGCTTGTATTTGATAAAATTGAGTCATGTCATATAAGTTGCAAATAGCATGGATAAATGCTCCATCTCATGAGCATGATCAAGAGAAAGGGATCTCCTCCTTTGGAATGATGCATAAAGCCTTGGTTCGCATATTGACTAGATGAAATCAAAATAATGAGTCCTCATATGAAATATGAGGTGGTTGATAAAAATGAAGGAACTATGAATGAAATTTTCCGAGAAGAAATATGTGAAGAAAGTAAGGAGAGATTGTGAAAGATGCAACTATTGTCACATAGAAAAATAAATCAACATCTGATAACTAGAAGGATTGATTGTGACATCTCCATGGAAAAGATATGAAGACTTTGATGAAGCCTGGAAAGGAAGATGGCTTTTGACATATAATATCTTTTTGGAGATGTGTCAATATGAATGCAAGATGTTGATACAATAAGCAGATGTCATGATGTAAGACCATCACAAAGGTAATTTGAAGTTCATTTTTAATTTTCGAACAATATATGGATGGGCTAATGCAGGGCTACCAAAGGAAGAGTTGTAGATGTCATCTACAACTGATACTCATGTGGTGGGATGATAAGATCCTAAAGAAAACACGATGTGGAGAAGGTAGTTGTATGAAGGAAAACCATATATGGATTAGTGAATCACTTTTTGATGAAAGAAAGGATGACATGACTAACATGATTCATGAATAAAAGTGATGGATGGTCGATGCGCTACGAAGAAGTCCCAAAAGATGTAAGCTCCATAAAAAATAAGAAATTCATGACATCAAAAGAGGGAGTCCTACAAGCAGTTGGTTGTCCCATGATCTCCACCTTGAGAATTATTGGAAGCAAGTCCCTGGTTAAGAGGGAGCTTGGTCAAGTCCCTAGTTAAGAGGAAGCTAGGGTACATTCCTTCATTGGAATGGGTATATCCTCCCTAGTTGAGAGGGAGAGATAGACACATCATTCTTGTCTTCACTTGGGAAGAAAGAATGGAGGATTGGGTAAGCATATAGCATTGTGGATTTGGTATGGAATCCAAGATAAGAGTAGTCATAGAGGACCAATATTCTTTGAGGACTGGGAATCCAAGATAAGAATAGTATTGGTGGAACATATTGTAAGAGAACTCAGGTAGGGTATGTTCCGATATAGACAATGATGATGGTGTCTATTAATCATTGGTCTCACTAGCATTGGGCTTTGACCTTGTGGAGAGAGTTGTTAGTAAAGGCCTTGATATGGGACAAAGTTGGATGATATGATGCTAAACCGATGAGTTACCAATTTGACTCTTCTTATGAGAATTCCTCAAATTGAGAATGTCCAAGTAGCTTGTATGGATTATGAATACCTCCCTAGTTAAGAGGGAGTGTTGAAATATGTAACTAGGTTCGGTATTCATAATGACATATGTAATGATCATTTTATGTATTCAATGAAAATTGAAAAAAAAAATATATATTATTATTTTTCTTGAGGCATGGGTTTCATGCTTAAGGGAAATTTATTTTTAGGTCAAGCTCCCATTGAGAACTTCTAGGATTTATCTTTGAGTCTATAATGTCAAAAAGAGTCATTATCATGTATCAAAGACCCATTTGGGCATGTTACATATTGTAAAGAAATTATATGAGTCTAAATATTGTCAATGAAACCCCTCCAAGACCAAGTATACAAGCTCAAGTCAATTCGGCTTATATGCATCATCAATTCGACCTATTTTGGAGCCAAACAACACCTATATAAAAGGAGGACTTGACCTCTCTCAAGGGCATACACTCAAGCATCATAAAATTTTGATATAGAGACAAGGAGGAGCCTAATACCCAAAAAAGGAGGAAGAAGGAAGAGTGAATATTTTTCTGATCTATTTTAGGGTAAAATTCCTTCACATGTGTGAAGATTAGGGCATCTCTTTGCAACAAGAAGACCAAAAAATACAATCACTCTAAGAGGACCAAATTTAGGTGACAAAGAGTTCATATTATAGGCCAAATTATTGAAGAGGAAGTATCTTACTAAGTGAATAAGAAAATAGGACAATTTCTTCATATTCTCCTCATACATGTGGCCTAGGGTTTCTGCAGTAAGGCTGAGTTGCAGTCAAGAAGTTACAGGTCCGAAAAAGAGGTCGAAGGAGCAGCTACTACTAGTATAAAGTGAGTTGACTTCATGTAATGGGAGCACACCAAGGAGAAGGTTTTGACTTGGTCTTGGAGGGGATATTGGTCAAGTGTCTAGGTCTTGGAATTTGTCAACTAAAGATTCTAAAAGAAGAAGAATTCTTGTGGATTTTCGTCTCAAGTTGGAAGGGTTTTGGCCCTGACTGATACCCTACATACTATGTCCTATTGTCTCATTATTCTATATGTTTTGATAATTGTTTGATGATAGAAAACATCAATAATAATAAGTACAAGAAGAAGCTAAATAAGTGAAATTAAAAACACATCACAAGCAGTTATCAAGAAGAGAAATCACCCCTCGCTGCCCCTATATTTCTCAACATAGATCTCTCTCACACACACACACACATATATCCCCTTGTGCAACACATCCACCTTTGACTCCCTTCAGTGTTCATTTTCCCTACTTGATATGAAGAGAATGAATGCAAAGTACACATTTAATTTTATTATTATTATCTTTTGTAAATGATATTAATTAACTGGATTAGATATAATGCAAATAGTTGGAAACTTGTATCAATTCAAAATTGTTTATTGAATATATTTTATAATTGCAATATAATATTATACCCATAAAAATATCCTAAGTAACGATAGATTCTAGCTTACTAATTTTAGCTCAATTTAATCACATAATTCAAATCTTTAAGATATATTAGAATTTTAGATAACTTTTCAATTAATATAACAAATGTCAAAACCAAACACTTTGTTTGAGATGGTATTTCCTTCGATAGATATCAAAGATTCAACATATCTTAATGAACATATAGTATTCAAATAGAGCTAAACTATACAAAATTGAAACATAAAGCCTTCACAAATATGTTTCATTTATCAAATCAAACCATGCAATCATTGTCAATTGGGTTTAATATATCAAGCAATGGGGAGGAATGATTGTTATCCTCTCCATCCAAGTCCAATTCCTGTAGGTGACATGATGATGTTAGGATATTCCGACACATAGGAATAGTTAAGTTCAACTTGGTCTAGTATAGAGTTAGGTTAGCGTTAGGTAAAGTGTGTTTCTTTACCGTTGTACATTTTGTAACTTCAATCCGACGGTCACGATATGTAGTGATCCGACGGTTCATTCTCTCCTCGGTATTACCGACACTTGATCCGTGGCTTGACACC
>APFE031454752.1:0-13785 GCA_000404065.3 Pinus taeda
ATCCAAGGATCCGTAGAGACCGAGATCATATTAACTGAATGAGCATTCAAAGGTGGGAGAGAAAAACCACCCATTATAGTAGAGTCTTTGAAGAGACTTTTCCCCACACTCTCATAAGGAATCTCAGTATTTCCCATGTAAGGAACGTTGTCATTGGATGAACTAGAAGAAAAGAAGGACAGTTGATCAACAATGGCAATTTTTCCTTCATGAGGAAAATGATGTATGAAAAATGAATAAGACATCACAAAAAACATGGCATGGGTCCAAGTTCGCCTGAGAAGATGGTGTAGTTGACATTTCCATCTACAAATTCTACTTCTAATTCAACAGTCTTTTCTTCTAATGTAATTGACAAGTTCATGAGAATATCATATGGACGTGAACCTCTGCTACCAAAGGCTTCTAAGGTGTTTGGAGACTGATTAAGAGAAGGATAGCCAATGGATTTCCAGCATGAAGCTGACATGAGGCAGGTAGAGGCACCTTCATCAATAACCATTCAATGAATCATTTTTTATTTGATAAGAACCTATATGAGAAATGAAATATAATGAGGAAGATGAGGCACGTGGTTTTCTATATCAAAAGTAATGAGACTCGAGTTAAAACAATCAATATCACCTATGACAAACAATAGTGACTTCCACTACGTTGGACAGGATTGGAGAACCTCCAAGGCAAACATCACCAAAGGGGCCTGAATTAAATCCTCAACAATATTGTAATGTTTCACAGCTCTAGCATTCAGATTAAAATATGACTTCCAGAGAACACCTTTAGGAGGTGGTCGAATGACGGACTCACTGTTAGGCCCTCGATATGGAGCGGACCAGAACTGGACAGAGTAGAAGTAGAACAAACATTGGTAGATTCTTTCTCCATTGTCTTCTTAGATGTGGTTTGATAGTCCTTAGTTCGAGTAGCGATTGAGGTAGGTGATTAACCTTGCATCATGAACACTTGAGAACCTAAGGAAGAAGAGGACTGCAGTTGGTTTACAAACTACATCTCTTGTGATGGAAAGGGTTCTTTTAAGACAGCCGAAGTCTCTTTCAACAAGTGACTCACTTCAGTTGGTCGAGGATAATCCTTAGTGTTATGATCCTCCTTATAGTTTAGGTAAGGATATTTCAACTTTCTTCTAGAAGCATGATCATCATATGATTAAGGAGGGTCCTGTTTTGGGGCATCGACTTTGGCCTTACCTTTGCCTTTAATTTTACCTTTAGAGGCCTTATCAGTTGTAGTAGACCGCATGAATTTTTGGAGGGATTATTGGAACCATTGTTCGAGATAGATTTCTGCTTTGAAGAAACTTTCGTGGAATTCTGAGACATAGAACCAATCACACCATCAACAGGTGGGGTATTTGGAGACTTTGATGTTGTCAGATCTAATGAAGGCCTCAGAGCATCAGGTAACATCTCGTACAATGTGCCAAATTGTGAATAGACCAAGTCTGAATACTGGGCACGAATGCTAGCTTGCTCTTCACTAACACATCCACCGATAGCTATGTCCTTAGAAATCTTTCTAACGTATGCTTTTGTGAACCATTTTGTCAACAACTCATCAACAATAAAAAACTTGATGAGGTGACACGAACGTCTCAATTCGTGGATATGATCAAAAATGTGGATCATTGTGCATTTCTTAAGGGATGTAAGCAAATGAGTGCCAATTTCATATGAAATTGGAAATTGGAAATGAGTGAGGAAAGCCATAGAGAGAGAGTTGAAGTCACCACAGGTACCTCGAGGAAATTCGATATACCATTTTGTGGCAATGCCTGTGAGAGTTCTCTGAAAGAGTCGAAGATGGATAGAATCATCGACATATGAATTGGAGCAGCACCAGAGGTGATATGTCATCATGTGGGCTTCCAGATCCTCCTGATCTTTTCCCTCGAATTTTGCGTAATCACTTGGAAATATCATTGGAATTGGAGACCAATAAGGCGAATGAAGAATGAGATCATTCATGAGCCTCAAGACATAGGGAAACTCCAATGTAGCCAAGAAAGGAAATTGCATTTTAAATAGAATATAGGGTCTTTGAGGAGACCCAAACTATGGAGTCCATCCTTGCTAGTAAGGATTTTTCACCAAGAGTGGAGGATTTTGTCCATATGGAACCTGATTTTGTCCCCACTGAGGGTTCCCTTGACCGTAAGGTGGATTTGTTCCAGGGTAGGCTTGATATTGTCCTACCATAGGCTACTGATAGACATTGTATGCAACATACAGGTTATAAGGTTGTTGAAATTGTTGACCCTAGAGGTAGGGAGATTGACCCTTCTATGACAGGGGTTGACCTTGGCCTTACAAAGGCTGACCTTATTGATACGCATATAAATCTTGCTTTTTCCAAGGTTGACCTTGTTGTTGCAATGGTTGGCCTTGTGATGACAAAGGTTAGGAGGACTGCTGCAATTTTGGAAAATGTTTCGCCTGCTGCTATAACAGTTTCCCTTTTTGCTGCAATGTTTTCCCTTGCTACTGTAAATATTGACCTTGCTACTGTGAAGGTTTCCCTTGTTGCTGTAAAGGTTGTCCTTATTGTTGCAAGGGTGGATGGATAGTTCCTTGTGTTATACCTTAAGGGTATTGATAGTTTCCTAATTGAATCTGGCCATATCCACCAGGAATAGTGGATTGAGGAGGTTGGACATAAGCTCCATATTGAGGAATGTAAGGTAGATTAACCAAGGCTTACAAACCATATGGAACATAAGCCTATTGGAAGAGAACATAAGCCATATATGGTTGTTGATAGTGGACATTATCTTACCTAGATGGACCAGTATGGTTAGGAATAGCAGCATAATATGGTTCATTAGTTCCAACCATGTGAGTTTGTAATCCACTCACATTTATTTCGCTTGACACAAGAGGAATATTTGGATCTTGCCCCCTAGGCAGTGTAAAATTCTATCCACTAAATGGAAGGGTAGAAGAACTTAGCGAGACTTGACCTGAAATAGTTGGTTGAACTGGAAGTGTCAGTTGAAACAACGAAATAGATTGTGACAAAATGGTAGGTTGAATAAGAACTAAGATGATTGTATTTTGTATAGAAGTTCGAGAGGTCATGTTCGAAATGAATGGACCCTATGTGGGCATAGAATTGGAAGACCAAATTGGGTTTTGATATAATGATGAGGAATTAGGAGTACCTGAAACTAACTGAGCTAGAGTGGTATAACCATGTGGTAAGATGGATTCACTAGTTTTAGGATAGGTGAGAGACAAGACACTTCCTGTATAAGGAAAGCCTTGTGGAGGAAATTCGTATCCTTGCTCATCATTCACAAGAGGATTATGGGTAATGGAAAATTCTGAATGACCTAGAGAGGAGACTGATATTTCACCTTCTGACTCCATAGATGGAAACAATTTGTGACAAGGAACTTGATATGGATGAGGAGATAACTCCAAAGGAATACCAAGCCAATCATATGGACTATAAGAGCAATGAGGAGATAACTCCAAAGGAATACCAAGCCAATCATATGGACTATAAGAGCACTAAGGAGATATCACAAAAATATTGAACAATGGATTTGACGAATAGACAACAAGCCTCTATGGACTCTTAGGATTCTGCAGACTCTCACAGGTCTAAATAGGATTATCAGAGGAATTTGGATCAGATTCTTGAGGTGACTAGGAATCTAATGGAGGGGGAGATGAAGACAAACGTTGGATGCTCAGAATAATTTCAAGTTCAAAACCTTGATCCGCAAGTGACTGAGGAAGTTCTGGATGAACTCCTCGAGAGGACCCTTCAGTATTAGACAATGAAGGGGAACAATGAGATGAACTCAATGTTCAGCCATGATTATTTCCTCTCAATAGAAAAAAAGGAAAGGATATTTGTTTAGGGCTTTTAACAATCTTGAAATTAATAGGGAATTACTCAATATTGGTCCAAGAAGCAATTGCTTGGATTCAACATGTTTATTGTGGCCAATTATTTTTAGAAACAAAACTTTTCCTTTTCATATTTTAAGAGTCAATAAAAGGGTGAAAAGGTGACTCTAGTCACTTTCAATAGTTTAGCGAGCTTGAAAGGACAAGTTTCTCAATGATCTTTTCAAATTTAAAGAGTCAAAAAAGATCGAAATGATTGCTCAGGTGAATCTAAGTAAAAGGAGTCTCAAGTAATGTGAACTTCAATATACACCTCAATAGATAAATTTACCAAGGACTTGACATACATCAAGGATATCTCCATGAATTTTGTGTTCAGTGTATCATGTTTACAGGGACACAAACTCAACTTCTTATGTATAAATATTTGCAACCTCTGGGGGTCTCCCTTTATATACGTGACGGTATGGGGAGCATAAGACCATGCTAGCGTTATCTAATGTCGAAGTGAATGATAGATGCTAAGTTTTGAAGACGTCACAACATGTCTCTAGCCTAGACCACTAAATATGAACATTAATGTTTCAAATTTTCTTCAAATTAATTGATATATTTTAAAGTTGATCTTGGAATTATGTTTGAATTTCAATGCCTTAACGATGTTACCTATTCCTAAAATGAAAACTAGATGATGAAATGAAACCCTTCAATTCGATGAAAGCTATCTATGTAGGGAAGAAGATCACTCAAATCATACATCAAACCAAATGCAAAAGTGCATCCATGAAAATCTTCAAATGCTAAAGGAAAAATATGAAATCTAATCTTTCATATGATAAGAAAATGCAAATGCCAAAACAGACATTAAAGAAAAATTTCCTTAAGATATAATGATGATTTTTTCTCTCTTTAAAAGTGCAACTAATGTAATCTAGTGAAAAAGTAAAAGAGAATGCAAGCAAGCCAACAAATATGAAAATCTCTTTCACATCAATGATTTGAATGCAACTCAAAATGCTTATAAAACTATGAAAAGAATAACACTTTCACTTTCACTTTTCAAAACACAAAATTCAAACCAAACACTTCCTTTTGATTCCAATCAGACAATCGATTTGTAAACTATCATTTATCAAAGAGAACTTAAGGAAGAGTAACTACTAATGAAAAGAACTCAAGACACAAGAACAAAAAGTGATTTGCAAAGGATGTTTCAATGGATAAAGACACTTTAACACAGGTAATTGATCTTTGATAACTGATGAGAAGACCAATGAATGGAGGAAGGTTGACCTAGAAGACCCAGAAACCCTAGAAGGATAATCAAACTTCAAGGAAACATAAACCAAGTTTAATGGTGACTGCAATCAAACAATAATAGAGTCAATTAAGATCGCACTGGTAAATAACTAGGAGAAGGAAAACTGAATTGAAAATAAGAGGAGAAACCCTGAGTTTCTTAATTTTCTACAATCATCGCACGTTTGAGGAGGAAAGTAGTGATCATTGCTACTGTAATAAAAAAACCCGCGATATCATCGTGACTGTCAGGGGCAAACCCACGATGGTCGAGGAAAAAACAAAAACTCAAAATATTTAGTAACAACTCAAATTAACAACCTTGGGACATCTACCAGAAAGTGACATTGACTACAGACAAGCAATGAAGTCTAAAAATGAATGGTTGAGAAAACTTGTCAAAAGACAAGGTGAAGAAAGGGAAGGAAAGGGTCATAGGCTCCCCAATGGAGTCACCATTTTGTTGACAAGGTTAATTGTCTCTGCAGACAGAGACGACCCATATAGCCCAATGAGTGCATCTAGCAATTGAAGTGACAATCAACTAGACATCTTCCTAGGTTATAATTGAAAAGTAGAATGAAAGAGATGGTATACCTCGTTCTGATGCTAATCTAATTTCCTTTGTTGAAAGCCTCAAACTACTCATGTCACAAACTTGTTCCTACTTCTTTGAGTGCTTATGTACCTACACAAGTGATCAAGAGACAAAAAAGCATGCCAAAACCAATAGAAAATCCAATAATAACGTACTTAGCTAATCATGGAATGCCAGGCTAATACATATATGAACATATATATTTTGGGAAGACAAACCAACAGTTGTATATTATTTAAAGAGTAAAGGGAAGATTACAACCATAGCCTTGATTTTGAAAGCCTCTCCTTGAGTGGTAATTCAATTCCAAGCCAAGAATATCTCCAAACACTCCTTCTCCAAGTCTAATGAATAACCTCTAAGCACAAGCTTAACATAGGGGTGCAAATGGACATAGTCCAACCATTTCGGAATGGGAGAGGAGCAATTTATAGTTAGGGAGAGGGAGTTAGAGCTTCTCCAAATATAGTATAAGGCCCACATATCAAGGAGGTAGCTCATAGGGATAAGAGAAAGAAGTTAAGTTATGAGGACTCGCCCTCATCTATGCAAAACCACCTCCATCTCACCACTCACGAAGATTCTAGATCACGAAGCATCTCATGCTCTTGGGAAAATTATCTTTTTGGGATCATCCCAGTTATGAAAGGAAACAAAGAGATTCCATCGTGGGTCAAACATGATGAAACAGGTGACCATCACGGTTTTAAGCTTCATAAGAGTAATGACCCTCATTTTAAGGTTTCAAGAGCTATTTCTTTAGGGAAATATCAAGACATTTTCCAAGAAAATTTAAAGGAGGGATCTGAGTTGCATACATGGATGAGAACAATTCATAATGGTCATGTTTCAAGAACTTTAGGGTATGTCACAGAGAAGTGTAGGAGGCATGACAAAATACAGTGTAACAAGTATGGGGATTGAGGAACTGTGAACTCGAACCCTGTGGGGAGGAGTAATATGCCCAAGTGAAAATTGGGGATGAAGGCCTAAGAGTCTCAGTGACAAATGCCTTGGTGGTGCAATGGTGGTAGGACATAATTGATACAGAAATAGCGAAGGGAGATGAAAAAGACGTTTTTGTCTCTGTGTAGGGAGATTAATTAATGATGTTAAGTCATGGCATGGCGATGTAAGCCAAGTGCCCTTCACTTAAGGTGTGCTTGTCTATGAAATTCTATTCATTAATTAAGCCCAGATTATGTTTGAAAAAAGAAAAAATATTGTTGAAAATAAACTAAAATTGAAAACAGAAAATGAACAACAAATCAATTAATGAAACCCCACCCAAACTTTTTTTGCATGCCCTGTGCTGGTTGGTGGAAAAATCAACTAAAAACACACTAAAAAGGCGAAGATATCTATGTGTCTATGTGATAGTGATCAAATGACACTATGTTGCTGGAAAGTGGTGCAACAACAGAAAAAAACCAGAGAGGAATATCATTGCAAGAAGATAGGGAGATGGGTGTGAAACCTAAGGCAACCAATGGGACCCTAAGGCAAATAACCAAACAAGGTTTAAGATGACACTTTGCATGGAAAAAACCTATCTTTTAAGAGCTGAAATAGGAAGGCACATATTTGGAGAATATGGTTGAAAGCATTGCAAAAACTCAGACTTCTTACTCAACTAAACTCTTCCTATAAAGTTGGAAGCATACTAGAATCCCTAAGTGGCTAAATTACACTTTGACAGGAAAATCAGAATAGATCAAGGCTTAAGTAGGGTGAGATAGTGGTCAACCAACCCAACAAACAATTTTTGGCAAAACCCAGAAATAGATCTCAAAAAATCCTAGAAACCCAAAAAATCACAAGTACTGACCTGATTCTTGGGAGATCACACTTCTTGGGCTAGAATGTGCACTCTCGACCTTTGGATCACACTTTTCAAGCACAAAATTATGATTTCTTCTCCTTGATTCCTAGTTGGAAATTCTCATAAAGTTTTTTCGTCTCTGTCGCGGCTGGTTCCTATGACCTGTGGCAAGACGAGAAAACTTACCAAAGTTAGAAATTTGACTGATCTAGGGTTAGAATGATAGTAAACAACATTAAGCGACTGGAAAAAAAGAAACCCTAAGTTGAAAACTAAAGGTCACCCAGGTTTTTGATCAGAAGTAAAAAACCCAGTGGAGTCGCAAATTTTGTTGTAGTGTTTTCTTCTCAAAGGTGTACAAAAAAGAATCACCTAAGACTATGGACGAAAAATAGTCCCAACAATATAAATGGCTGTTAAACATTGGATATCTACAACAAATGATAGAAACAAAACTTGCCAAAGCCCTCAACTATGTAACAATCATAGTTAAACAACAAAATGAAATAGTAATAAATGTGGGTAGCTCCTATAATCCAATGGAAACCAGATATATAAAGAATATATTTTATTAAACAACACATATGAAGTGAACAAATCAATGTTACAAATCCCTCTCTATGGGATGGATTCTTTGCTATCCTCAGATGTTTTCATCTTTTGTAGAGTCTCTCTCATCTATAATGTGTAAACCCAACAAATAAAATGTTTGATTTCAATTGGAACTCAAATGGAAAGAGAAATGGTGTGCAAAAGTGACAATAATAAGAATGATGGAAGGAAGAGGTTCAGTAGCTGGAAAAAATAGGGTTCGACACTAGAAGCGATATAAGCAAGCTAGTAACCATGGAGGGGAAAGGAGGAGGGAGCTCCACTCCCTCCTACAGTAACGTGGTCTCAATAGAGTCAGAAGTAGAGAATATATAAGCAAGCCAAAAATCTCCGCAGAGCACAATACAAAAATCTCTGACATCCAAAAGGAAGAAGGCAACAAACCCAAGAAAAGGAAAGGGACCCACGAGGAGGTCCAACAGGAGGAGAAAGTAGAAGACATCAGTCAAGGATCTAAGAATAGAGCTAAGATGGGGGCCTCCAAACCAAAGTCCAATATTAAATTGTGGGTAATCCTAAATGATCCAGCTCTGCTAGAGCACAGGTATCATATGACAACCTATGCAATCATATGCAAGTTTGTGGGCATCTCAGTCAATGAAGAGAGCATTGTACACTTGGATAAAAAACACCTAGAAACCAAAAGGAGAGTTAACTTTAAATCTTAGGTCCAAGGGTTTTTTTACTCTAGTATTCACGAACCTAAAGGATAAGGAAAAAATTTTTGAAGGAGGACCATACTTCTATGCGGTTTCTACAAACTATCCCAATATACATGCTATCAGCCCTTCCAGCTCCAAAGGGAGTTCTTCAGAAAATTAGAAATATTCAAAGAGACTTTCTCTGGGGAAAAGGGGAAAAGAAAAAGAAATTGGCTCTGGTTGCTTGAGATAGGATCTGCAAACCCAAATAACATGGTGGTTTGGGTCTTTGTGACCCAAATATCCTAGACAAATTTTTGGGAGCAAAGTTATGGTGGAGATGGCTAAAGGAAATACAAAAACCCTGGGAGAAACTATGGAAACAAAAATGTGCTATAAACTGGCAAGAAATGGACTTCATAAGAATGATAGGACACATAAAAGGTTCCCATATCTGGAAAAAGGCCTGGGAGAATAGAGTTTTAGTTCAAAAACATAGTTTCTAGGAAATCAGAAATGGAAATCTAGCTTGGTTCTGGGAGGACAACTGGCAGCGGGAAGGTAATCTTACCTGAGAGGAAATAGCAAGCATCCAAACTGATACCATTAACAAAGGATTAAATAAAGTAATTGACTATTCGAATTAGTCAAGGGACAATGACAAATGGATATTTTGGAAGCTAAAGCTCTGGCATCTATTCTGGAAAAGAGACAAATTTTAACCTCAACTTCAGATGACCTATTAATATGGGGCAACAATAATCAGCAAGTTTTCAATCTCAAAGAAGCCAAAATAATAGCCATATGTCTTAACTTTCCAAAACACTGACAAATCAAGGAAAGACCTATGGAATAACCCACATTGGATGAAGATAAAATTGTTTAGGTGGTTGGTTCAACAAGAAAAGGTTCTAACTTGGGAGAATCTAAGAAAGAGAGGTTTTTCTCACCCTTCAAGATGTCACCTATGCAGCCAGCAGGAGGAAACCACAAATCATCTTCTCAACCTCTGCTCCTACACATTAACCCTATGGGACTAGGTAGCAGATGTCTTCAAGAAAATAGACAGGAATGAAAATAATATAACGATTACATTGAAAAATTGGAGAAGAGATTTCTCGGACAATGAGATAATAAACACAGCCTGGGCTCTGATTCTAGGGTTCTTAATATGGAATGTATGGAAAGAGCATAACAATAGGATCTTCAAAGACAAAAATGGCCCAGTTACAAGCATCATTGCATTAATCCTAAAACATCTCAAGGAGATGGTCAACACCTTTGGTGGTTGTACTACAGGAAAGCACACTAGCTACACAGAGGCTCACATTATGGAAAGGTTGGAACTTTAGACACATATCCCTCAGAGTCTAAATCATAACATAATGCCTATTTCAGAGGGAAAGGCTTCCTGGTAACCCCCTTCATAGGGTTTTTTAAAATTCAACATAGATGGAGCCTCAAAAGGTAACCCTGGAGACACTGGTTATGGAGGAGTCATAAGAGATGAGGAGGGCAACACAAAAGTCATCTTTCACAGTCATCTAGGAAATTCAGCCAATACTATGGCTGAACTCATGGATATGGAACAATGCTTGGAGATTCTAATAGTGCACAATACACATAATGTTATTATCAAGGTTGACTCAGAATTAGTCATCAATTCAGTCAAGAAGATAAGCACTCCAACAGCTCAAGATAAAATATCAAGCCACTAGAGGCCTCTACATGTTTATCACAAAATTCAATCACACCTAAGAATTCTAAGAACTCTAAGTTTCATGCATGTTTGCAGGGAAGCCAACAGGGTCGCGGACTGGCTAGCCAATGAAGGGGTAAGATTCAAACGAGACAACATGTGCTACAAGTGGGAGGAGGTACCAGACAACCAAATGTGGGAAGGCTATATATCTCGGGCCCTCACAGACATGGAACAATACCAGAACAGATACAGCAACTGACTATCAACTTTCACCAATGAAGAATCAGAGCATGTTAGAAAGATACACAGTGTTTGGGAACTTGCGAGTCTTGAATGAGATCACCATGGTCTGCCTTTGCTTTGGTACCATTGGAAGCTGGGCCAAAGATTGGGTAACCAAGAACATGGTAAAATCTAGTCTCAACAGATGGCTCAGAAGTAAGGAGGGAAGCAAACAGAAAGTCACACTATCTTGGCACCATATAGTTGGTCAGAGTGGTTTCCAAGTCCCCAGACACCCTCAAAACCTGAACTAGTCTTCAAGAATAGCAAACGAAGCCACTCATAGTCCACTACATGGCTCTATGAGAAGAGGGATTGCCACCCTCATCGGGCAGGCATCCTATGGGATCATGGAGAGGAAAATCAAAGGCTACAGGCTAACGACCAAGTTGGTGGGTCCGGGAGAAAGTCCAAACAACTTCCGGTAAACCACCATTTTCGGGCGCCCTCAATACCAGAAGTGTTATCTACAAATATCACACGATGCCACTCAACTATCAACACATGGATCTTGGGGGAGCAGATTGACGTTTATAGGCTGTCGGGCAAGTTAGTGGGTCCCAATTCATGAAATCTCAGCACACTCAAAATCTATTGGATACAATTTTTATTCCCTCCTTCAAGTCTGTTAAATTTTTTTTTAGGGCATCAATTCTTGTACGGGTACTAAGGGATGATTTAATTCTTCCCTTTGTTGGAGGAATTGCTTCCTCTTAATGCCTGTTGTAACCCATGTAACATATTTTCAGTCACAAGTTAATAGAAGGTCCAACTCTTGCTTTAGCAAAAAAAAAAAAAAGATAATAATAAGAGTGATAACAGTGAATGCAATAATGAAAATAATAAAAGGTGAATAATAAATGGAAAACCCTCCTATTTATAACAAAATATTAGGTTATCCTCGAATAATGAGCAATAATAAAATATTATTGACTCCATTTTAGAAATAACCACTTGGAATATTTTATTATATTTGGTTAGGAGGTAAAAAGTATTTAAACTTTTATTTAGAAATAATAAATAAATAAACGATTTATTTATCATCTCAAGGAATATGGTTAAGGAATAATAAACAAATAATGATTTATTTAATTATTCCTAAGAGATTTAGTCAAACTTGGCAAGGAATAATAATTAATTAGTGATTAATTAATTATTCCTAGAGAAAAATAAGATAATTGATGATTTATCTATTTGTTTCTCATAACTGGGTCAAATGTGTCAAAGAATATTAATGAAACAGTATTTTAATTAATTATTCCTAGATGATAATTCAATAAATAGTGATTTATTTAATTATCCTGCATGGGTTTAATTATAAATGTCTTAAGAAATGTGGTTTATTAACTAATTTCTCACAGTGAAAGCACTTTTACTATGGTAAAATTGCACTACATGGTGTACCTCGATCCATCTAGTAAATTATGGCTAGATGATCAATTTTTTGTGATAACACAGAAGCTGATGCTATTAGCACATTTGTGAGTAGTCCCAACTCCATTTCTAATTCAACCTGCCAGTTATTAGAATCTGTTATGAGTTGCACCACCCAGAAAACCATTGAACCAGAAACCAAAGTTAAAAATGTTCTTCTCACTCCACCCCATAAGAGTATTCCTATAAAAATTGAACCTGGAAAAATGTTGAATATTTATCCTAATATTTCACCACCTCAGGTTGAACAATTGATGGAGGTACTTAGAGATCAAAAGGAAGCCTTTTCTTGGGAATATACAGATATGAAGGGAATCCCTAATGATCTATGTACCCATCATATATACATAATAAAGGAATGTTGACTTGTTCAATAGCCACAGAGGACGATGAACCCTGCTTTGGGAAACATTGTCAAGGAAGAATTACAGAAGTTATTGGATGTTGGATTTATTAATCCAATTTCGAACAATCAATGGGTCTCCCCACCAGTCATCATTCTAAAGAAGAATGAAAAGTGGAGGATTTGGGTTGATTACAAGGGGATTTGGGTTGATCACAAGGAATTAAATAAATAAACATAGAAATACCACTTTACCTTACCCTTTAATGACCAAGTCCTTGACACATTGGCTAGAAAGAAGTTCTTCTCCTTTTTGGATCGATTTAGTGGATATTACTAGATCCAAATAGATCCTGAGGATCATGATAAAACTACTTTTACTTGCCCTTGGGAACATTTTCATACCAACTCCTCCCATTTGGCCTCTGTAATGCACCTGCTACCTTTCAATGGGCAATATTGGGGATTTTTTATGATCTTGTTAATGACAACGTTGAGATTTATATGGATGATTCTACCCCATATGGGGATTCCTTTAAAGAAGATCTAGAGAATTTAGGAAAATGACTTAAATGATGTAAATAGACCCATGTCTCTCTTAATAGAGTAAATGTCACATGATGATGGAAGAAGATATAGTTTTGGGGCATTTATTTTCAGCTGCTTGAATACAGGTTGATCCTGCTAAGGTTGAGGTCATATTGAATTTCCCTACACCAAAGACACCAACTATGGTATGTAGCTTTATTGGTTGTGTTAGATATTATATAAGTTTTATAGAATTTTTCTAAAATATCATTTCCACTTGTTCAACTATTGTCTAAACATGCAGAATTTGTGTTGACATATGCATGTAAAGCAGCTTTCTTGGAAATCAAAGAACTAGTTTGTAAAGCTCCGATATTATATGGTCTTAACTCGAAACTCCCATGTCATATCTCTATGGATTCTTCTCACACAATAGTAGGGGTGATCGTGGGACAACAAGAGGAAAAGAAACTGTATGTGATTTACTATGTCTGCACGAACCTAAATCCTATTGAACTTAATTATAAGGTAACTAAAAAAGAGTTTTTGGCTATCATTTATGATATTAATAAATTTTGGCATTATAGTATAGGGTATCCCACCTTGGTGCACATCCTTCATTCAACCATTAGGTATCTAATGAACAAAC
>APFE031454761.1:0-10403 GCA_000404065.3 Pinus taeda
AAAATGTTCGAAGAGAATTCCTTTTGAGAATTCCTTTTTCGTGGCCTTCGTAGCATATTTATGTTGAAATATTTGATGAAATCATTCTGTAGGGTATGTTAATACGTTTGTAGCATATTTTTGTGCAAGGATTCAATTCCAGATAAGGAATGCTTGTCTCTACCTTCTATGGATTTCTCCTTTGCTTTTGCAATGAAAAGTAGGATCAGACAGCTAGAAAGTGTTTACTTGCAGGGATCAATTTGCATGTGTGATTTCCTTTCCAGATTTGGCATGCATGGTTATCTATGTGTGTTCTTGGTTATATTTTTTTCATTTCCATGGATTTTCCCATGTGTGGCACTGCTCTTTGGCCTTTCCTTAACATTTCTAGTTAGCATAGAGGTGATGGGTTCTCATGTTTTGGTGGAGTTGGGTTGTTGGATGGGTTCGAAGTTGAGTGAGGCGGATCTCGAAAAGGAAAAATGCATGGCATAGTGATCCCTGTTCTGGCCTATGGATTGCGGTAAATCCACTGGCTTAGTAACCCCTGAACCAGAATGTGGGTTACCATAAATCCAGGGATTGTGTACCTCATTGGGCCTAGGAATCCTTGACTGGTGAATGGCGGGATATATAATAAATTCTAGAGGTGGGATCCCTCGATCAGGCCTAGGAATAGTTTTCTGTGAATGGTGAGATTTGTGGTAAAGCCTCGAGGGTGTTGTGTCGATCATGGCTTAGTGACCCTTGAATTAGACTATGAGTTGCCGTAAAGCCTAGGGACTAGGAGTAGCAAAATTCCTCATGATATGGGTGGATAAACCTGGTGGAATCCATGCTCACTTGTCTCTTCTTTCAGCTATGAGTCCCACATTCATGCTTGGAATATCGCATGAGAGTGGTTGGCTAAAGAGAGAATCGGCTCATCGAATCTATGGTCGGGTGTAACAAGGTAGTCACATACTAGGTAGGTTTTTGCATTCATAAATAAGAGTTTATTTCCTTGGTATTTTAGGTGTAAATGTATTGGTTCATTTGTGGCATATATGGCTATTGTATGCTCATTATTTCTATTGTTTATATGCTGGTTATGAATATGTTTTATGATAGTGACAATGTATGGTTGTCATCGCGTTTTGATTTGTAAAATAATGAGTAATGAATATATGTCCTAATAGATATGTGATAAAGCACCAATGCTTCTAGATATTGAATTATTATATTAATATTGTCCTTATTGGTTTCTAGACCCTTTTGTTGTTATGGTACCCATTGTCACCTATATATACTAAGGATACCTAGATTTAGTGGCCACATCAACTTGTACACGTGTTATATTGTGAAAGGAGGTTTCCCTTTTAAAGAGGGTTCAAAATCATTATTCTCTTTCATTCTCAACTCATCGAGTTACTTATTTTTCTCTTTTCTTGCTACTAGGGTGTTTCGATGCATAACATTGATTCATCAAACTTGTAAATATTTCTACACCATTGGTCAACACAAAATGTAGCACCACAAATTCATAGTATCCAACCAAGTTTTAAATGTTTCCTTTGCAATATATTCTTCCTTATTTTTCAAGCTAGATATCAAAGACCATTATATATCAATTTTAGAAAATACCGTGACTTATTTCATTCAATCAAAATATCATGAATTTGACGTAAGGCATATTGATTTTTAATTCCACTTGCATTTACCTACTTTTCGTCAATGTAATGCCTCCAAGACACATATTTCATTCATAAACAAATCGCCAGTTCTCCCCAAGTTTATATACTAGGTTAAGTCAACCTTTCAATATATTTTGAAGTTGCATGTGTAAATCCTGCAATTCTATTATAAGCATACAATATAGAGGCTTGGAAATAGGCTATATTTGTGCTTTAAGTTCAATAGTAAATTATATCTCACATTTTAATGGTAGTTTAGGAAACTCTTCTAGAAATGCATCAAGAAATTCTAACAATATTGGATGATGTTATATATATTTTGAATATTTTTCTAGTTCATAGCAACTACCACATACATAAAACACCCTTGTTCAAGACCCATTTTCAGTTGTAAGGCTGAAAGGAATCTTAGAGTTGCTTATCTCTTGGTTCCTACCAAGATTCTCCTTTCCCCTAAATCATCTACAAATTAAAGTAACTTACCTTTCATATATAGAATTATTTCATGAGCTCCCAACCAATCTGTACCACGAAATATAACATAGGATCCCAAGGTGGTAACATATGATAGTATCTAAGTACTGCATGCTCTCAAATCAAGTTCGTAATATTTTAACAAGTGTTCTACCTCTTTTTAATAATTAAATTCACCTCAACCAATTTATAATGTATTTTATTGCATTCCATTAAACCACATCTAAATAACGAATTTGGAGAAATAAAAGTTTTATTGTCTTTTCGATCAATTAATAAGGCAAATTTAATTCCATTTATTTTACCTACAATCTACAAGATTGTATATTGATGTTCTACTTGATAATTATTCACCATAACATGAATCCTATGTGTCTTATGTTACGTTAATTTTGACTCACAAAGTAGTTAAGATAACCTTGTTTTGGTCATTGATGGATTTATCATTGGTGTTTTATGAGCCCATGCCATGGGTGACCCATGGTATTTAATGTAATGATTACTATTTAAAGGCTTGAATAACTACATAAAATGCCTCAAGTGGCCTAGTGTTTCGTCAACTCAATGGATAAGGTCTATATATATATATATATAGATATATATCTGTGTGTGTGTGTGTGTGTTTAGTTCTAATTTTCCCACTAAAGGGTTTCTAGGGTGAATATCGACTCTTTTCTACATGTGTACCATGAGTTTATTTCATTTCTCTAGTTACACTCCATTTTTAACACGTGATATCATAGCACAATTAGAGAAATAATATAAACACAAATGATTATACACATGGAAAACATGTACATAAGAGTCAATATTTACCTTGGACACACTTTACCAAGAAAGCCAAGACTCAAGATATATATCTTTGTTACCATAATCCAAGCTAGCCAAGCTCCAAGCCACTTGAGGTATTTTACAATGGATTCCTTCAAGCCTTAAAATAAGCTTAATCGCATCAAATGTCATGGGAAAATACCATGGGTTTCCCAATACCATGATCATATAAACCACCAAAAATAATCATGTTAATGACCAAATCAAATATATTGCATATCTGAAGAATAAGTTGTGGACCTATGGAATACTAATGTAAGTCGAATGAATGATCAATTATATAATAGTGCTGAAGGATGCCGAAAGGTATCCTTAGTTGGATCATTGATGAGATCAAGAGAAAATACCAAAAACTCTTGTGTATGAGTTTTATATCATTTGCATATCAATGATGCATAGCAGTTGGAGGAACTAGAGAACATAATGGTGGTAATATGAGAACAAATAGGGACACTTTATGTGAGGTGATTTCAATGTGTAGGGAATTTAACCAAGTGGATGAATGCAAATTAACGTCAGGGTGGTTTAGCTCATCATGAATATGTAGAAGATTAGTTATGTCCCTTGAGGTCAACAATTATTGTAGTTTCCTTAGAGTTATTAATTTGATAAGATCTAAGGTCTTAAACCACCCATAGGTGGAGGCATGAAAATATCGTCACTATAGGAGGTGGAATGCTTTAGTAGCATCCATGAATGAAGTTATGTTAAGTCTTGAGAATAAATATCCAGTTTAATAGGATCTCCCAAGAACCTTTGATTTCATAGCAGCATGAGTGGCTTTAATGAATTCCACTCAACCATTAAAGAAAGAACAAGAAATGAGAGTTATGGGAAAGGATAATTTACATTGACACACTAGGGGAGAACTCACTATCAAAGAAATTACACCCACAAGTCTCCTAAATAAAATGATCATATATTTTAGCACCAGGATGGAAAAAATTCATTAGGAATGATCGGTTACAAATTAATGGAGTTGGAGCTATTACAATTAGACAAAGGAATGTTTAGATATCACACACTGGCACTTACTTCAGCATGGCATCAAAGATTCAAACCATACAATTCAAGGTTGTCATTGTGATCATAACAAACATCCTTTCCTCCTACAAAAGAAATCATCCCTTAGTGTTAAACCTAATGAACCGATTTCTTACATGAAGTGATGGTTCATGGTTATGTGAACCATGGTAAATGAAACCTAGAAAAACATCACAAGGATTGACATGGAAGATAGTAGAAACACATGGATGTAGATTCGAATATAAAGAAATACTCAAATAAGGAGTGTTGGCTTCAACTTGTTGTATTTGGAGTAGATAGTGATGTTGGTAAATAATATGGTAGATGTTTCTTGTGGCTCGTGGGTTCTCCCATAAAGAGGGAGTAGACTATGAGAAGACTTTTTCCCCTGTAGCCAAATATTCCTTTATTGAAGAAGTTCTTTCAATAGCTTTTGAGACAAGGTGGAACATCCACCAGATGGATGTGAAGATCACCTTCCTCAATGTCATCATTGAGGAAGAAGTCTATATCGAGCAACCATATGGGTTTGAAGTACATGATAGAGAGACTTATGTATGTAGCTTTAATAAATCGCTATAGGCACTCAAAAAGGTACCCAAGGCATGATATTCCAGGAGTGATAGCAATATGCAAAACATAGGCTTCACCAAGAGTGAGGTGGATCCCAACCTATACTTCTTGTTCATTGGGTCTAAGCCCCACATTTTAGTGTTGCATGTGGATGACCTAATTCGAATAGGTGTAGAGAGATTGATTGCATTTTGTATTTCAGATATAGCATTAGAATTTGAGATGAGGGATATCAGGTCGATGCATCACTTTCTCAGAATTTGCAGCAAATAGGTGAGATCCTCCTTAGGCAGGGGATGTACAAACTAAAGAATCGTCTCGAGTATTAAATTTGCACCCATCTTCACTCCTATTTCCTTCACATTGGTAGCTTAAAAATAGAGTTCATCTCTTGTGTCTTCAGCCAAAAATCCCTCGTTTCATAGATTTTTGGTGCTTCGTGTGTTCTCTGCATAGTAAGCATGTGAGCCTATCGTTTTGTGCCTATTTTGCACACTTTGATTGTCCTCCCTCTCCACGAAACTACCCAAAGACTCTCTCCCTTTTCACCTCTGACAATTTTGGTTCACAAACTCCTTTCTTTCTTTGCCACATTCCACAAGAAAATGGGACATTATGGGAGATTGTCCTCCACTCACGCTACCCAGTCTGACTTCAATGTTTTGAGCACAATGCATTTTATGGTTAGGTGGGTAGTCATGACAATTAATAAATGTCGGTGTGGTCGTACCCATGGCATGCCATAGGATAACCAACCAGCGCGCAAGAGGCCCTCAACAGGGATGCAACAACGTATGACATGCCTTCCCTCTAAGAGCTTTGGATATGTTTGCTCCTCCCTTTAGCAGGTCATCACTTTATTTCCACATAGATTTCGTATACATCCATAGTTCACACAGTTATGCTAAAATACGCAGGTTGTCATGAAAAAGTGTTGTTACACTCATAACTGAGACTTCTTCATCACCTTGAAGCTCATATTTTTATAGTTATTCTGAACGATTCTAGTTTCCTTGTGCTCCATAAACCTAATAAATAAGAAATAATTTTGATAACCTCAATAATAGAAACCTCATTATCCTCTCTATGTATATGTTTTAGTTCCAAAAAACCCAAATCAACAAATACTCTAACTTCTACACCATGATATCTTAACATTTTCCAAGTTGTGTTAACATTCTTTCTATGATTCACAAAATGATGAAAATACTTAGTGTTTTCATCTTCTTTAGGAATCCACAAGGCTCTATTTTAAGTATATGATTATTTTCGTTATTATTCAAAAACCTGATCATCGAAACCAACTACAACTTGACTAAAGAAAGCTTCCAAATTATCAGTTAATTCTTGCTCATACCCAATTTTATTTTGATATGTCTAAATCAAAAAGCATTATTTTGTCCAGTCTGTGTTGTTGGTGGAATGAATAAATACTAACTTACATGTCCAATTAGATTTTATGATTATTTTCATTTTTTTGGCTTTCCCGCGAGGGAATTTTAACGGGTCACTTTCTTGCAAATTTTAATTGCAAGAAGTTTCTAGTAGGCCAACTATATTTTATGATATCTATATAGTGATTTAGTAGTTAGATTGAATTTAAATGGTTTCCCACTATGTGTTCCAATCTTCTAGAGCATTGGCTAGTGAACAAAGTAACCATGCCACTGAAGTCCACACCCACACCAACCCGCAACCCTTACTTAAAAAAACAATAACTTCATTCCTAAAAGTTATATTCAACTTTTTTGGCTATTTTGAGTTCACTCAACCTTAAACCTCTCCCTTCATTGCCTTTGCATCCAATAGACCAAAATCTTTTGTTCTCTTGAAAAAATGATAATAAATCATAGATAGTTAATTTGGGTCTCCAGTAGATTTTAAATACTTCTACTACAAAGTATAGATTACCTACCATTCTAACATTATTTGCATAACACATTTAGTAATAAATGTTTGCTGCTAGGTAAAACTTATTTAATTAAAATAACATGTTGTATAAAATTTTACCATTTTATTGTGCAACATTAAACACTTAAACTATGCCAACTAAAAAAATTAATAAATATATAACTAAGCCAACTAAAAGAGTAATAAATATTTAATTATTGGTCTTAAAAACATATTCAAAATGACTTGTAAATATCACTATTATTATAAAAATGTGATTTCAATGAGAATCATGCTCAAGTAGTCATGCCAGTTAAAGTAGCTCAAATAGTCATACGAGTTAAAGGTAGTTGAAAATTTAAATCCATTTCTTTCTATAAGTAATTAACGATGCTCCATAACTTCTATAAGCAAGGGTAGTATTTGTAATTGAACGATTGGACAATCATGATATATTTACTTATACAACAAGATAATAATTGTTTGATGGTTATTTCTCTTCTATAGAGATTTACAGATATTATTGAAAAAAATATTAAAACAATAATAAAATTTCTATTAATTAATTTTATAAAAGGATAAATATGAAAAAGAGTTTCAAAAAAGTTACATGAACGACTTTCCGATTTTAAAAAAGTTGTATGAATGTTTAAAAGATCCAAATTAAAAGAAAATTAAAAACTCCATTACCCTTTAATGGAGCAAAATTAAAAGAAAAGCTTTGGATCCTCCATTACATTGCCGTTTGAATGCTTTTACCATTGTTCTCGATGTAGTGAATAGTGGCCGCACCTTTTACCATTGTTCTCGATGTAGTGAATGTTTGAGCCTTTGTTTCTTTTTGGAAGATTTATGGTCTTGTGTTTGTTTCAAGCACCAGGGGATCGGAAAATTCTTGCTCAACTGTTGTTCTTGTTTTCTCTGGTTTATTGCTCTTCCATTCTGGCTTTATTGTTTTCATTTTCTCTGGGTTTATTGCTAGGCGATTTGATTCAGTTATCCTGTATATATTTTTATTTAACTTGGCCGGCTTAAATCTGTTTATGAAACTTTAAAACGTGGTTTGGTAATTAAGGCTAAACACCATAAATAAGAATATTATAATTCTTATTTTCACTGGTTAATCAGCGGAATGATTTAGAGATGGTACGAAAGAAGTGGTACAGTTTGCGAAAGCAATAGCAATGTTTGTGCCTTGCATTGACCCGACAATTAAAAAAAGCTCAGTGAGGGAATTTCAAGTATTTTCGATTGCGGTTGAGATTATTTTAGGTTGTTTCAAATTCTGTGTTAAAATTACACGCTCTTGAAATTTCTTAGATTATCCATTCTTAATTTGCTAAGTGGTGTGAATATGTAGTTAAACTAATTTTAATTTTAATTTTAGTTCTAATATATTTCTTGAATTATTTGACATTATTCCTCATGAAATCGATGCTTTCTAATTTTCTGTTAGGATTAGTTTAAATTAATTGAAATTTTGATAGACTTATGATATTATTGGCCATGGTACCTGTACAATGTTATAAATAGAATTATTTGATGAAATTATTCAGCAGAATATGTTAAAACGTTTGTCGCATATTTTTGTGCAAGGATTCAATTCTAGATAAAGGATTCAATTCAATGTTAAGATGGTACTACTTACTCCAATGCTTCCTCTATGGCCAATGCCTCTGCTGCTTACTCTGGTGCCTCCTCTAAGGCCAATTCTCAACTGTAGCTCCGGCTGCCTATGCCTATCCAGCTCTATCTTCGTTCATGTATTCCACGGACCATAACTGACTGCTGCCAACGATTATGACAGCAGAAAAGTGAATGAGAGATGATGAAATTAATACCTCTAACAATTAGAGGGATTGTGTTCTTAATTTAGAGAATATATATGTGAGAGAATTATGTTCTTAATTTAGAGAATATATATGTGAGAGAATTAATATTTGGTGGTATAATGTATAAAAGTAATCACCAAAAGTTTGTGAATATCTTCCCAGAAAATTCGATTGCTCTGCTTCAACTACTTACAAATATCATACCTTATAGACTGAGCTTTCTCCACCGCGAAGCATCCATTTTAAGTTGAGGAATTTAAGGTTTATGGGACTTCCTGGCAGTTTCATTCTTGCTAATGTTTATGGCAAGGCAATATTTTGTGAAATATCATTAGTTTGGAACCCAGGGTAAACACATTCAACCATCCCATGCCTTCTTCAATGTGAGATCTCTTTAAACACCCACCATTGTCAAAGTTGTGTGATGTTTTCGCTGGAATTAGGGATCAAATACAACACTCTAGCTAAGAATTGCAATGTCTGAGTTTTCATTAAATAAATTTCTCACCAGCAATATCTCAGTGATGCAGTACAGGTGTTGTGGAAGGGAGATTCAGGGATGAGTGGGTTTGCGAATTAAAATTTCAGGTATTTTCGATTACCATAACACGCTATCATGGTTTTGGGGGAAAAGGTTAATTAAACTGCTATCATGGGGAAATAAATTAATTAAACTGCTATCATGGTTTTGGGGAAATAAATTAATTAAACTGCTATCATGGTTTTGGGGAAAAAATCAATTAAACTCACGGTTACTGATAATTGAGATGGGATGAGAGTGCATTGGTTTTTGGGCATTGTTCTTTGATAAAATTGGGAGTTATTAAATTTTTTTAATGCATTGGTTTTCAATTTTCCGAAGTTGTGTGAGTATTCAATTAAATTAATTCAAAATTTAATGTATTAATGAAATTATTTAAGTACTAGTTTTTTATTTTTATTTTCAAAGTTAATTTAATTGCTGGAGTGTTATTTTTAAGTTTTTCGAATTTTTGTATAAATCAATCAACTTTTGTTTGCAGCGTCACTCTGTTTCTTACATTCCGTAGTCAAAACAATGGGCTGGCCAACCTAGTTGTGTAGAATTTCAATAGATATGAACCATATTTTCTTGAAACCACCAATGGCAACAAATACGTGTGAATTTTGGCCAGCCGGGTTGTGTAGAATTTCAATAGATATGAACCATATTTTCCCGAAACCACCAATGGAAACAAATACGTGTGAATTTTGTGCAGCCCGAAACCATTAATAGCAACAAAACCCACAACCGATTGTTCCCCACAACCGATCCAACCATGGTTTCATATTTTTTTACCCCATTGATTTTTCATCTATTTTTTATTCCATTCATTGATTGGCCTAAAATAGTTCTAAACCCTTCCTTTTGGAAGAATTGCAGCTAATCATTTAAAAAAAAAATAGTTAATCATTTGAGAGGTTAAAGTGGTTAAAGAAGTGCAGCTAATCATTTCAAAAAAAAATCAGTTAATCATGAGTGGTTAGCCATGCTTTTTGCATTAGCACATTCTCATTTCTCTCTGTTTTGCATATCCCTCATCTTGATTTTCACTAAGAAATAATCCCTCGTATATTTATGTTTTATTTATTCTTTTTGCCCATCCTATTTCATTTTTTTAAGTAGGCTGCTTAATATTATCATAGGACCGTATCTTTTTTAATTAATAGGTAGTTCTCATTTCCAAAAAGAATAGGACGGACAAGCACAATAAGGCTAATTAAAAATCTACCTTATTAATTTGATGGACAGAAATTTAAGTATTCAATAATACCATTTTTAAGGGTTAGTGGGGAGATGGGGTGAGGAGGAGGTTTCAATAATAAAATCATGTGTTTAATTGTATGAATAAATTCTAGTTTCAAGACAAATGAAGTTGTTGTTAGTGGGGAGATGGGGTGAGGAGGAGGTGGAGGCAAGAGTGGAGGTAGTAATAGCGGAGACCAAAGGAGGAGGAGTAAGAGGAGGTGGTTGAGGGGATGAATAGGTGGATGATGGTAGGAAGGCAATGAAGAGGGAGCATGGCAGGCATGTGGAGAAGTAAGATGAAGAAGACGAGGAGGATAAGGGGAGAGGATGATGGAGAAAATGAGGTAGAGGAGG
>APFE031454768.1:9543-22536 GCA_000404065.3 Pinus taeda
GCCTTCCGCCTATCACTAGTGTTATTTACAAAGCATTCACTCATCCCATTTATCTATTTCTGGGAAACTGGTCCCATTACCCCCAGTCGAAGCCACTATCCCAAACGGAAAAGGAGCTGCACTAAGGTCCGGACCGGGTGGTTTCCCCAATGTTGTTGCAGCGATTTTCGAGGCATCAACAGGGCCTCAAAGGATTTTATCTATGCTTCCTTTAAATACTTTTTATCTGGATCCCTGGTTTGTATGGGCACCCTATCACTGGTATGTATGGGAATTCTGTGGCTAGAAATTTTAACCATCTCATGAGGAACCGAGAAGATGTTTACCATGGAATTCACTCTAATGTTATTATTTCAACTGTATTTGATCCCCTAACTTTCATAGGACCACACCTTCAACCTATGTGGTGGCACCTCCTTCATAGTCACCCTCCAATTCTGGGGTCTACTACAGGGAAGCGCTGGTTGAGGGAGGAGTCATTAATCCCAAATAGTCTATAAATTTCTCTGGATCTCAACAATTGTTTTAGAGATATGGCGCGACATGCCACCCTCTCACAACGAAGAACCAAGGAGGGATAAGGTTGCAACAAAAATAATATGAATGGGAAAGAGATTCCTGGCTCTTGGCTGGCCAGAGGCAAGGGCTGAAGAATGACTCAAAACCAAATCAAAAACATTGTTGATGCCTATCAATAAAACACACACCCCCAGGAAAGAGAATTGATAAAAGGATGGAAAGGGAAGCAAGTTAATAGGTGGTGGATAATGAGGTAGAGTTGGAGGAATAGAAAATTTTCCTTTTAGACCCTGGACATACTAGAGGCCTCAAAACCCAATACTGATAGACACTATATCTCTTTTGAATGATGAAAACCATCCTAGCGAAAGAAGTTTCATCATCTCTTACATGGAAGGTTGCTTCAACAACTGAAATTCAGGATATTCATCAGGAATTTCAGCTTATTCAACATCATATACAACAACAAAATGTCTTATTAGCCTACATTGAAAGACAAATTCCATGTATTCCACAAACTGAGTTGCCAAGATCTAGTGCCAAAAATATGGCACCAACTAAGTCCTCAAATGATTAACATGTTTTACTATTTAGTTATGTTAGTTGATTTTGATATGTATAGATGAATAATCAGTTGAAATTTTTTTTTTTTTTTCTGTCATAGGGATGTAGTTAGTAAGAGGTATAAGGACATTCATGTTCATAGTGCTTTACTAGACATTCTCAAACTTTGTAGATTTTGGATGGCTTATAATGTAGTCAGATGGAAACCATACTTGGTTTCCCAATGGGTAGGTTGAGGCCATCTAACCATGGATGCTGATTTTTTACTTCTTCCTATTTTTGAAATTTGAATGAAAAGGCTTAGCCAAGCTTACAATAATAATAATAATTATAATAGTGATAGTAATAGTAATTAATATAAAGTAATAATAATAATGAAATTCAATAATAAAAATTATTGACTAATAATTCAAATTTAATAATAAATAAAATAATAAAAATAATTATATGTATTTATTTATTTATTTTATATTTAATTTAGTTAAGATGTAGTGTAATGAAGGGACAAACTTGCCGAGGAAGTTTGGTTTTGCTGGCTTGATGATACTACTATAGTTATGGAATAGGTCAAATTTCCTCGCAATAGAAGGTTGTAATCTAAAGGTGAATGCACAAGCTCTACTCATACATTGATAGAATTTCCTCCTAACTCTAAGGGAAACAATGATATGAATCCCTTTGGACGAAATGAATGGTTGTCAAATTCCTGCAACATGGTGCATGAGGAAACCAAAGAGGGAGAACACAAATCTTTCCAATAAGATGAAGAAATGACGCAAACTGAGGCTCCTTCATCATCCACACAACAATTAAATGTTTATTCCATGCAACTTAACTTGAATTTGAAATGACACTTTATGGGGAATCCTAGGTCTTTCTTGGTCCAAGTGAAAGGAAATGTGTTGGACATGTCGATGTTATTAATAGCATCCAATGTTTCCTTCCTTTGTAAAAGGAAAATTTGGAGAAAATTTTCAATCTACATGTGGGATAGGGTCAAGATGTGGCTTCTCTAAGTGGAGAGGGAACTAATTTGTGAAGTGAATGGATTAGTCATAATAGGAGTATTTCCTAATGCATCATAATTGCAAGCTTTATTTTGTGAATTAACATATTTGTCACATAAATAAACAAATGCACTTGAGGTGGAACCCACATTTTGAGGGATTTCCACATTTTCCCATTGCGGGGATGGGGGATTGAGCATCACAATTTTCTACTATAGTGGAGGAAACAAATTTGTTAGAATAGTAGGTTCATGCCATGTGGAACCTTATTGAGCTAAGTACTTGTGTATGTCATCCATATGTGGAAATTGATAGGTGAGATGATCCCCTTCATGTATTTTACTAGTAAAATGGATCATATTCTTATGAATAGTATCTATAGTAGCAATAGTCATTTTTTGAATGGTCCCTTTGCCAACAACATTTTTCTTCTTTCAAATATTTTTCTTTTTAACCCCTACTAATTGTTGTTACCAATTGGTGTGACCTACACCATTTTAACATGGGAAGTCTTTTTGTAGGTGAATATACTATGCTTAGTGCCTCTTAAGTTTATATGTCCTTGGGTTGATAAATTAAAGTAGAAGTAAAGGATTTAGTATTCTTGTTGATAACACTTATTTTATCATATCTTAAATGTGGTGTGAACCTAAGAAGACAAGGGGAGACACTACCATTAAGTACACAATTTGATAATCATGCAATTAAATGAACACATTTTCATGGTCCACCAAGTTATCCTTTTAAAATACTGACCCGTCTTCATTTGAGTTCCCTATAATATCTAGAGAAAATAGACTCGTAACATAGTTATGCTCAAGTATTGTCTCTTCCCTCTTTTTTTGTGAAGGAAGATACATAGTTATTTTATAGTTGGCTATGTTGATGGTATTTGTATAATATATAGTTTAGTAATTTGATATGCAATAGATTTAACTAAAATGATCCAATGCAATTACAATATTGAATATAATATCCTCTATAAGTAGCATATTATAAAAAATAATAATTTGGCTTAAAGGGAGTAAGTAACTACCATGATTCCTAAGAGCAATAGTTGTTCCATTAGTATTTTCATCTAAAAATATATTTCTTAGTTCAATGTAGTTTATTAATATCTAATCTATCCACCTATTAGATTATACACCCTCCCACACCTATCCTTGATCATAATCCCTTAAGGATTAAGGGTTTTAAATATGGAATGGCCATGGACTTATAAGATAGCATTGATGTATATGATGTTGATGATGGCGATGATGAATCAAATGATGATGACATCAATGATAATGATGAAGAAAAATATGATAATGACAAGGGTCATGACAATGGTGATGATGGTGATGATGATAAAAAGTAGGAAAATATAAATGTAAGGTGAACAAAAGAGAACAAAACAACTAAAAAGATATAAATACAAACCTCATACATTTCAAGATTTTGATATCATTAATCTTCTTCCTCATCCAACCCATCATCTATATCATCCAGTTCAAAATTTATGTATAAAGGATTCGTCATATCAGTGTCATCATCATCGTCTATATCATCATCTAGAACATGCTCTTCTACATTTGGTTGACAATTTCTTCAAGTTCTTCGTCTGACACATTGTCGATATCATCTAGTTCATATAAATTAGTATTGTCTCAATTAAAATATCCTTGAACTTCTTCAATGCATTTGTCTAACACATGAACCCCTTACTCCTCTACATCATCTTCTTCAACTACATTATTCTTTACAAACCTTCCTCTTGGATCATATCTAACAACATGTGACCAACCCACTTTACTTAGAACCTCTGCGTAAAATACCTGTTAACATTGGCTTGGAAGAACATAGGGATTTGATCCTAGCTCAACATCCTTATATAAACCATGGTAAATCTATTAGTGTGTTCAATAATAGTTCTATTAGGATCATGTTCATGGATTTGTAGCCTAAACCATTTGACATCGAACAAAACTAATTTGTAGGATTTAAAGTCACACTCAAGTATATCATCCAGATATCTATAGCATTGATTGTTTGAGACTTATGGATGTCTGTCAACTCTAAAGGCAACATTGATAACCTAAAATACTACAACTATCCCACTACCAAAAGTTTTCATCTTTTCATCCAACCTTTTGATGTGAAATTTGCAGTCATTGCACCACATTTTCTTATGGTGTTTGAACTGCAATATTCCAAACATAAAAAATGCATTGTCAATCGATAAACATATTTATACTTGGAAATTTTGGAAATTAAGAAAAAAACACACCATATGCATCAATATATTTGTTTTAAAAACTTAGCATAGGTGAATATGCTTACCTGATAATAGTTTGAATCATATTTTAAATCAATTTTCCTCTGTGTAAGATTGGTATCTCCACTATGTTCAACTTCTTTGATCAATGTACACACATCATACCATGATAACCCACCATTATTAGCTTTTTTGAATCGCTCAATTCATAGGTTCATCCAATCAAGATTGCTTGCAATGTTTAAATGTATTGCATCCAACTCTCAACCGACTGTATTAAAACAAAAAAATCCAAATATACATAATTAGTTACCATGTTATATCTTCATAATAATGGATTATGCAGGAAGACTAAAGTTTAAATAAGTACGATAAGTATGATATACATAAAAATAAAAAAAGTAAAATGTACTATAAATCTCCACTATCTACCTACATCTCACTTTCCTCATTCTACCTTTCCCCAATAGGTGCTCCCCTTCAAATTTGTTCATGAAGTTGACATACAAAATGCGATCCAATACATTAATAAATTTTTCTATTGCAAGACTATATTGACTGATATAAACCATAGTTTAATATATGATATATCCCTCTACCATAGTACCCTCAGGACGTTCTCTTTGTCTGACCAAAGCCTTTAGTGATTTCAAGTTCCTCTCAACCATCCACATTGATCTGTGTGTATAAGTCCACACTATTTAATCTCCACGACTTGGTGAATTAGGTAGTGTTCTTGTGCATTAATTTCTTTTTAGAGGAACAGAATTGTGCATTTAAGACATTAGACGAAGAATTTGTTTCCTCCAATACCTTACATCTTGTTTATCAATTTACGTAGATGAAAACCATCTGCAAATGAAGCAAGAAAATGTCAAGTTTTAGCAAAAACTATATAATATATGACAAGTAAAACATATGTAGTCAAATACAACTTGTACAACAAATTATTGAACAAATTTCACTTTGCACATAAACCTCCACTTACCTCATGTATTTTCCAAGATCATATATAACTTGTTTGACATTGTTGTCAAAGTTTTCTGGGAGAGATAGAGGTAGAAAATACTGTGACAAAAATAACGACCGATCATTATTTATTTCAAAATTAGTAAAACAAAACACTGACCAGATGTTTCACCAATGTACAAATACATACACCAAAATAATTACCTTAATGAATGTGTTGTCACACATTGCTTTATCAGTCATCAGTTTCTCCAAATTCCAAATAATAGTGAAGTTTGATGCTAATTTTTGAGCCATATAAGCTATCAGAGCTTAATCAGACCCTCTCCATTGCCTAGTTATCGGAAATATCTTTCCAATGGTATATGGAAGTCCAAAAATGGACTTCTAGAGTAGAAGTTAAAGTATTTTGAAGATCACCCTTGGAAATTTCGGCAAGCAAAGAAAAAAAACAGCAAAGGAGTGAGGAAAATCACAATCCTACATCCCACAGGTCTTGAAGTATTGTGATCCTACAGTCCTATAGTCCCATAGTCTTATAGTCCTGTAGCCTCCGATCCCACAGTCCCACATCCTGCAGGTCCTAGGGCATAGACTTAAGGTTATTGGTGGTTGGTAGTTCTGAACATTGATATCACAACCTGTAGTCTCGTGATCCCATAGTCCCGTAGTCCTGTGATCCCATAGTTCTGCATCCCACATGTCCCAGGGCATACACTTAAGGTTATTGATGGTTCACAATGATGAATACCGATATCATAGCCCACAGTCCCACGATCCCGTAGTCCCGTGATATTGAGGATCGACGATTGGCGAGGTTTTGAACTAAAAAGGCCTGTAAACCACTAATCTTGCGATATAGCAGTACATCGCTGGGGAGGTCGAAAAATATTTTACAAAGGGAAATCATGAAAGAACCAAGGCTGGACCACCCCCTTCTCTCTCCTCCACATGGTGGTATGACATATCTACGATGGGCAATCTTGCATCCCGCAATGTTGCATTATCGACAATCGCAAGAACAAAGGGTCTACTTCACCAAAAAACTTGCGGGGTTGTTGTTTTGCGATTTAGTATAAGATCACTGGGGAAGGCCTAAATTATTTAACAAAGGAAGCCCGTGTAAAAAAAGGGGCCGATCGAGCATTTTCTCTCTCCTTTAGGGGACCACATGGTGGTATGTGATTAGTCCTCAGAGCTAAAATGGCAGATGATGTCATCAGTGATGTGGCAGTATGGAGGACACATGGTAGTACAAATGCTAATGTGGAAAATGACACATGTCATGTAGATTCAGCATTTTCAGGGGACCTATAGGGGCATTTCTATCTGACATGTGTCACCACTCACAGGGTGACTCATGGTAGTGATGACATCATGCCCTACAGATCGACAATTAGCAATCGCGCACAACAAAGTCTCTCCTTTTCCCAAGTTCCTTTCAGGCTTGCTATTGTGATAAGAGGGGATCCTCTCGGACGTGATATATTATATGATATGGCCTATAAAGCCCTCATGTCTAGACAGTTGACCATTGTTGAGGAAGAAAGTAAAAGTGCCTTCCCCTCCCGCAGCGCGATTACGATATCTTAGGTGGACCTGATCCCATAGATCGACGATCGTGGGTGTCTTGGGGAAAAGATAAGGGTAAAACACTATAAAGTGCTGATATGTGAGATTTTGTGTTACAAAGGAAATAGGCCCCCCGACATAGGTCTGAAGGCCTTAATGCCTAAAGGCTAAGCCCCTGGTCTAGCTCTTGGTTATATGAAGAAAATAAAGGAAAAGGGGGCTATACCAAAGGGAAACTAAGGGCAGATCTAAACGTGACTTTTTTGTGATGTTTAACTATCAAAGGCCTACACTTGAAGGACTTCTGGGTACATCATAAGCGCATCCCCACGTGCACCAAAGTGCCGAAAGCATTTTGCAGAACTTTAAAGGATGTATGGGTCTACAGCTGGGGTGTTGAATGGAAGTATGGAGCATTCAAGCCAGATATGGGCATGTTTAAGATAAGGCTCTCTCGTAGGATGCATCTAGAGTTGGCACCGAAGGCATTTAAAGGAGAATGGATAGTGAACACCTCAGTATCAAAAAAGAGCACGATGAAAGAGATGTGGCTTGATCAAAGGCCTTCCTAGGGACAATAGAGGGACACTTCCTCCTTCCTCTTTCCATTTCTTTCTTTATTCATTAATTACTATTTATTTCCAAGAAGGGACTAGATCCCAATTGTAATTGTTATGGGCAACAACACCTTACATAGGTCGAGATAGCTAGTCTAGCAGGATAGATGGAGCTCTGGTTAAGAGAAGTTTGTAACTGTAATTACAGCCCCCCCTCTTCTTATAAAAAGGGGGAAGCAACACTTTAACAAGGGTGGGGAGGTTCAAGAATTTCTCATCCACAAGGTTTGAGTTCTAGGACTCCATTTGGTTCTAATATGTTTATTCATGGGGGCTTCACTAATATCATGCAGAATGTATGGACTGGTTATTGGACCCTTTGAGATAAATGGTGTTTCCCTGTTGATTCCAAGCATGATTAATGTGCATATATTCCTCTCGGTAATCTCATTTTGTTTGTGTTTATCCTCCTTTTAAATAGTATAATGAATACAGTTGGTTCCTCTTCAATCTATGGATTTATTTTAGATGCTCATAAAAGATAGTACTTGTGCTTATCACAGACCTATATGTGTAATTCACTAGCATTACAATGCTAGTAAATTTACAAATTTACTTGCGCATTTGATTAACTTGTAGGACCTGTATCAGTCTA
This sequence comes from Pinus taeda, assembly GCA_000404065.3. Lineage (NCBI taxonomy): Eukaryota > Viridiplantae > Streptophyta > Pinopsida > Pinales > Pinaceae > Pinus > Pinus taeda. The sequence goes on from APFE031454768.1 coordinate 17,644, forward strand.
TATCTATGTTACCTTTGGATAGAGAATGACACCCATGTCATGTTTGATCTAAAACCTTCTTTTGCACTCCTCTATTTCTATCATTTCACCGGAAAACCTTGGTTTAGGATTATGTGTTTTTTACAACCCTATCCATTGAATTCCACTTTCTGCTGGAACATTGCTGCCTAGGATTCTATTTGTTACAACTCTATGCATCTATTTCCCTCCTTCCTCTCCTTCTCTCCACCATATCTACAACTTCAGTTTTAAGCTATCTCATTTTTGTGTGTTGTCCACTAGAATAAGAAATAATTTCTCTTTGAGATTACCCCAATATACCCCAACATTTGGATCCATGAGTTGGCCTAAATCTACCTCATTGAAGGCTTATTGAACTAAGCCCCTCCTATTACCTTTTTTATGTGACAATTGGAGTGTTGCAAACCCCTCATATATACCATTACAAGCAATCCTCTACTTAAGATGTCCTAGGCACTAGTCTACAATCAACCGGGAGGCTATATCTAGGGGGATTTCTATATCTCTTATAGTACTTGTGCTGTTGGTGTGATATAAAGCGACAACATATTTCTGATTTCGTTGTCGGGGAATAGACGAGAATATTTTTACTTGTGTACGACAAAGTTTTACATTTCCCCTGTTAGGTGAGCAAGGGAAGTGTGGGTTGAAGATCTCCCACCTTGGTGACTCCACTATAAATTTATGGTAAATATTCTAACAACTATACTGTCCCTATCTTTATTTGATCATCCTAGCTTTCAAGCAACCCCATACTCACTCAGATGCTACAACAACCCAAAACTCTCCCTATTTTTGAAGCTGAAATCAATCACATAGGAAGGTTTTCAAGATTTCCCTTCTTGCATTCCTTGCTAACCAATTTGTCCCACTAGATTTCTCTTCTATTTTTGGCTATCCCAATCATGTCCCTGCATGACATGAGTAGAATTCCTATTTTCCTAGATTTAGTGGGAACACAGAGAGAAGACCTGACTATCACCTCAAATACTTTCACAAAAGTATGGAGCAACAAGATATTTTTCTTGAATATGTACAAATGAAGTTGTTTAAGTGGTCTTTAGATGAGGATGCTAGAGTTTGGTTTAAAATGATACCTCGTTGTAGCATATCTTCTTTGAAATGTTTTCATACAACATTCTATCAATATTTCAAAAGATTTTATCCACCGAATGCTTTATTTGAAGATTGCTGCACACCTTGTAATGATGAAGATATTCCTGAGGTAAATAACCCCACTGAAGATGTATGTGAGAGCTCATTCCAAGAAGATATCTACTCACATCAAGAAGCATCTCCCCATGAGAAAGAAAGAGAAAAGGGAAACACCATCTAAATGCCAATAAGCTCTCATAGGGCTTATTTTGTTGAGTCTAATGTTTCTCCTTCTTATGATAAATATAACTATGATGGAGAGTTAAGTGAGGCAGAGCTACCATACTCCCAGTTATGGGAAGATGAACAAGAAGAAGAGACCCATCAGGAGGTCAGCAACGAGGCTCTAGTCCATGATGCAGATCTTTCACATGGAGAGAAGGATCAAGGATCCCCTCCAATCTATGATTCATATGATTCAGAGGAGGAGGAAATGGCCATGAAGGTGCAGAAGGAGCTGCTTACCAGTAAGTGGGGAGAATGCTCCCAACAACAATTTTTTCAAGAAGACCCCAAAGCTGAATTGCTGCAGAAATATTTCTGCGATGAATTCTCAATAAACCCTCAAATCTATGACTCTTATAGTTCTCATAGTGAAGATTCTGTTGCATATTTTCAAGACAATTGTCCCATTGAAAAATGGGCAATAAAATATTAGCAGCCAATTTTTCATGAAAAGACTGAAGTTGAGGAGCTGAAAGATGTTTGTGGCTACCTTGGCCAAGAGGATATTAGTTAGAAGGCTGCTTGTGAAATTAAGGAAGCTGCAAAATTTCCTTGCCTATTCCATGACCCCATAGATGAGTAAATGAGCCTATTCTTAAGCTAAGAACAAAGGTTGTTTCAACAACTTGTATCAGGTTCTTCATTTGCTGATTTTTCATGGTGCATGCTTATTTGTATCTTTCTTTTTTAGCAATATGAAGGCATATTGTCTAGCACTCTAATGCTGGCCTGGATCATTGGAGGGTTGAACATACTTAGCTGAATTAAGATCTGTGCATAAGCAGGAATGTACATAAACAAGGTCACCAGCTGAGCATTTACTTTTCAGTTGTTAGAATTTTTATTTCTACATTTTAGATTGAGGAGGAAAGTCCCATGGAGATTTTGTTGATTAGAAAGATTAATTTATTACTAAATCCATGCCCAATGATGAAGGATAATTGTTTGCATGTTCTCAGCACCTTGACAACAAGGCACTATGCCTAATAGGAGCCAATGTTGTCACTCACTGCTTTATTAGTCATCATTTGCTTCAAATGCAAAATAGAAGTGAAGTTTGATTCTAATTTTTGAGCCATAGAAGCTATTAGAGCTTAAGTAGACCCTCTGCATTGAATAGTGCTCACAAATATCTTTCCAATGGTATATGGAAGTCCACAAATGGACTCTTGGAGAAGAAGTTAAAGCATTTGGAAGATTACCCTTGGAAAGCCCAACAAGCAAAGAAAAAAACATCAAAGAAGTGAGGCAAATCACAATCCCGCATCTCGCAGGTCATGCAGTACTGTGATCTCATATTCTTGTAGTCTTGTAGTCCTGTAGTCTTTGAGTCCTGCATCCCGCAAGTCCCAAGTCATACACTTAAGGTTATTGGCGGTTCATAGTACCGAACACTGATATTGCAACCCACAGTCCCGCATCTCGCAGGTTCCATGGCATAAAATTAAGGTTATCAATGGTTCATAGTGTTGAACGATGATATCATAGCCCACAATCCCGCAATCTAGTAGTCTTGCAATATCAATGATTGACAATCAACGGGGTTTTGAACTTAAAAGACCTGTAAATTTCTGATCTTGCGATATAGTGGTACATCAGCGGGGAGGCCAAAAAATTGTTTACAAGGGAAAAGAATGAAAGAAACATGGCTGAGCCAGCCCCTTCCCTCTCCTGCATGTGGCAGTACCACATATTGGTGATGGGAAATCTTGTATCCCGCAATCTTGCATTATTGGCAATCACAGGAATAGAGGGGCTACCTCACCAAAAACTTCTGGGCTTGCGGTTTTGCAATTTAGTATAAGATTGCCAGGGTAGGCTTAAATTATTTAACGAAGGAAACCCATGAAAAATTAGGGACCAGGTGAGCATTTTGTCTCTTCTTCAGGGGACCATGTGGTAGTATATGATAGGTCCTCAGAGCTGACATGGTAGCTTACATCATCAGTGATGTGGCAGTACGGATGACAAGTGGCAGTATAGAGGACACGCGGCAGTACATATACTGACATGCCAGATGACACATGTCACGCAGATTTGACATTTTCAGTGGTCCTATAGGGGAATTTTTGGGTGACACATGTCACCACTCATAAGGTGACACATGGTAGTGATGACATCACTCCCCTTGCAGATCGACAATTGGTGATTGTGCACAGTAGAGTCTCTCTTCTGCCCAAGTTCCTTTCAGGCTTGCGATTGCGATAAGAGGGGATCCTCACAGATGTGATATATTATGTGATCTAGCCTATAAATCCCCCATGTCCAAACAACCAACCAATGCTAATGAAGAAAGTAAAAAGGTCTTCCCCTCCCACAGTGCGATTGCGATATCTTGGGTGGACCCAACCCCGCGAATCGGTGATCACAGGTGTCTTGGGTAAAATATAAGGGTAAAACACTCTAAAGTGCTGATACGCGAGATTTTTCATTACAAAGGAAACATGCCCCCCAGTATAGGTCTGAAGGCCTTAGTCCCTAAAGGCTAAGCCCCTGGTCTCAGCCCTTGGTAATATGAAGAAACAAGAGGAAAAGGGGGCTATACCAAAGGGGGCCTAAGGGGAGATCTAAACACGATTGTTTCATGATGTTTTAGTATTAAAGACCCACAGTCGAAGGAAATCTAGGTAAATCATAAGCACAACCCCATGTGCACCAGAGTGCGGAAAGGGTTTTGTAGAACTTTAAAGGACGTATGGGTTGGCAACTAGGGTGTTGATTGGAAGTATTGGGCATTCATGATAGTTATGGGAACATTCAAGATAAGTCCCTCTCGTAGAATGCATCTAGAGTCGGCGCCGAAGGAATTTAAGGGAGAATGGATAGTGAACCACCTCAACAGTAGAGAAGAGCATGATGACAGAGATGTGAGTTGATCAGAGACCTTCACAGGGACAACAAAGGGACACCTCCTACTTCCTCTTTCCATTTTCCTTCTCTATTCATTAATTAATATTTATTTCCAAGGAGGGACTAGATCCCAATTGTAATCATTTTGGGAAACATTGCCTTACATAGGTCGAGACAACTAGTCTAGCAGGACAATTGGAGTTCTGGCTAATACATTTTTGTAATTGTAATTCTAGCTCCCCCTCTTCCTAGAAAAAGGGGAAGCAATACTTTAACAGGGGTGGGGAGGTTCTAAAATTTATCACCCACAAGGTCTGAGTTCCAGGATGCCATTTGGTTCTAATATGCTTATTGATGGGTGCTTCATTGATATCGTGATGAATGTATGTATTAGTTATTTGGACCCTTTGAGATAAATGGTGTTTCCCTATTGATTCCAAGCATGACTAATGTGCAGCATGTTCCTCTCGGTAATCTCATTTAATTTGTGTTTTTCTTCCTTTGAAATAGTATAATGAATGCAGTTGGTTCCTCTTCAATCTATGGATTTATCTTAGCTTCTCATGGAAGACAATACCTCTGCTTATCATAGACCTATATGTATTATTCACTAGCATTGCAGTACCTATAAAATTATAGATT
>APFE031454777.1:11901-27708 GCA_000404065.3 Pinus taeda
ACGAAAGGGCACGATCATAAGATCATGCCCTTTCCCAAAGGGTGCCATGGCGGTATATAAGCCAGGCAACCCATTGTAAATCATCATCATCTGTAATTTATCTAATTATTAATACATATTTGCATATCTATTTCTGCGTTCATAAGTTTTTCGTCTCACCCATGGCTCTCAATGCTCACCCTACATGTGCCAATGTAGCCCTCTGGAGAATTAGGACCTCGTATAAGGGGACCAACCCCAAAATGGAAACCATCTGCACTCCTGCATAAGATCCAATGCATCCCCTAGTCTTCCAATACAACAAGTCATTAGAGAAATCTAGTAAATGAGCTTACCATATAATGTGCCACAGGTGGGGACTTCATAATGGCCTACCCTTCCATAATGAGCTTTGGGATGTGCCAATGTCGTCTAAACTCGAAATGGGATTAACCAATAATCCTATTAGGTGGTTTCTACTTCTAAGGGGATAATATAGTCAAGCTACATCCTTCAAGAGGTGGTGGCATGTGACAGATAGGTGAATGAAGTGGGGAATGAGAAGGGGTAGCCCTGGGTCACATGTTGTGGTACAAGGGTAGCTAATAAGAAGGAAGCCCACATTTGGGTTTATAATGTGTAGGAGGGAGCAATCGTGGTACATGAGGTGCCCCGGCCTTGATTTTTCCACCCTTCTTTATTGCCTTTTGTCTTTTATGATTTTCTTTGATTAACTACCCAGGGCTCAAAGGGATAGAGCATGATGTATAAGATATAGCAGTGAATGCCCCCCCTTTAAGGTGGGGCAGTTCATCGCCACCAAGGGTTGTGATAATTATGGGTTCCTATATGATGAAAAGGGCTCATAGAACCTGTAGAAACCAAGGTTGTAGGAACCAAGGTGATGGCCATGATGATGGGGTAGAGCTCATGTATTGGCTTTTGACCATGTGCTAAATTTGTTTGTCCCAACCATCTTTTGCATTTTGTGGTACAGTTCCCTGTTGAATGTGACCATATATGCTTTTATCTTTCTTTTTAGCTGCATCAACCCCAGGCTTCATTCTAGGCCATGACCCATGCTAACCCTATGTGGACCCAGGATGGAGAAATTATGAATGGGGTAAAAATGAATGGAAAGAGGGTAATATAAGCAGATAAAGGAACGGGACCACGCAACCAAAATCGGGGTTTCTTGTGAAATACCATCCCTGGAACCAAATGGTCAATAAAAGAGATCCCACAGGACTAGAATACAAGTTTAATTCCTAAAAGGGGTCTAGTGGACAAAAGCACAAACCTAGCCCATTCTTTCCGTCGAATCCCCCCATTAATCCATGCCCAGAAGTGTCCATGATAAGCAAACTACAATACTAAATTTCAAAATGGCAAGGCATACCTTTAGATTCGAGAGGTCCACCTTCAAACATACAATCATGGCAGATGGGCGAAGGACCACATGGCTGGGTCAGATGGCAAAGAAAATGGCACAATGAGCTAGCTGGTGGTTGCAAGGGGTTGATGGTTGCCCGCTGAGGACCATCTTGGAGAAAAAATTCTCCAGGGGATATTACCCACAAAATGGTGGGTAACATCTGGCTCCAACTAGGACGTGATATGTTGAAGAAGTGGGTGAAGCTACTCGAACGGGAGGTCACTAGAACTCCAACAATCTCTTGGTTACCAAAGACATGTCACCTGCACATATACTAGATTGAAAAACACGGGGCAGCGTGCTTTCGTGGCGTCTCATGATCGCACATGCTATATGTTAGACCATAAAATCAACAGAAAATAAAATATGCAAATATGCATCCTATCTACCATGAGAAATATCATATGATGTTATTTCTAATATAGAAATCGGCATGCAATGCACCCCACTCTACCATGCATATGATACAATGTCAAGTGCTAGGTATAATCATAGACCCAATGCAACCAACATGTCAATTGATCAATACAAAAATGCATGCTTCCATGATTATTTTAGCAATGGACTCAACAATATAAATGGGAATAATGATGCGAGGAGTTATGGGGGCAAGAGGTGGGAAAACAGAAGACCCATATTAGATAGAAAGGAACCCTAGAAAAAGGGAAAGACATCAACTGAGAAGATTGAATTTGGTCTTTTAACCAGGAGATAGAAATGAATCTTTGATGAAGAACTATCTCAAGCCTATCACCCTATAGGTAAGAAGGATTGAAAATTTGAATGTCTCGAACATATTTAGGATGATATTATTTGGGTCATTGGGAAAACAGGAAGTGGACTCATCATTGTATTTGGGGAAAAACCATGATTCCTGATTCTTTGTAGGGGAAAGCAGCTATTCACCAAGACTAGGGGAATGAACATCATCACAAACCTCTATTTCCAGGGCAAAGGAGGGATGCTCAAACATGAAGAAAAACCCTTTATCAATGGTATGGCTTTTTTATATTAAATTCATCAGAATTTCCCACAATCTCGGAAGGCTCTTCTTTGATTGAATCATCTTGTAACATAAAGAAAAGACCTTTCCAATGACTAGGCAAGGCTTCATAAGGACCAACATTGTTATTCGGAAGGGCCACAGCATTTTCTTCTTCCCCGAGCTCATTCTTATGGACTTGAGGAACCATGGGGTCTTCATTTCTATAACCATACCTAATTCCCCAATCAACAACCCCAAAGTCACTCACAGATTCTTCGTTTATTTGACTATCATGATCTTCCTCAGAATCCTCACATTCTTCACTATATATTTGGTGTTCGTTAGGATGCCATTCATTCTCTTCTTTAGATAGGGGGGATTTTTCCTCCTTCATTTGCTCCTGAAGAATGATCTTCAAGGTATTTACTACATGATTTTGATAAAACGCCTCAAGAAGTAGGTCATCGGTGGGACTCTCTTTATATTCACTCTTTGTGCTACGGAGCCTTTCCGATTGCTCACAATAGTCGGAGAAAAATCTCTTGGGAGTTATATGTGGCCATCAATTTCCTGCAAGACTTTTCATATTCCATCATCCATTCTTGCAATGTCTGAGGACTCTCAAGGTTGAGATCTTCCTCATTATCCTTAGAGGATATGTTTTTCAATTCATGAGTCTCTCCCTTGGCATTATTATTGAAGTACGCATCAATAAGAGGCTCTTCTTCAAGCATAAAACCATATTCAATAACTTCCTCCTCTCGAAGGGCCATATCTAACATTTGGGATATGTCTTCATGAGATTGGAAACTCGGCCCTTCATGCAACAAGAAGTGCATAATCAACATTGGAAGAGAAGGAATGCTTTTAGGTTTACATGACTCAAGCCAATCAGTACTTGGCGCAATGTATAGGACAAACAATTCCATTTGGTTACAAGGTTGAGTTATATTTTGCTTTGAAACGTACCTTGTGAACCTTACCACGTGGTTGGCTGCGGAATGTGGATCCCCATCGAAAATTGGCATGTTCTTCATGGATTTCGATGAAGGATATCTTGAGGTCCCTGTCATATCTATGGCGGGAATATATGCGGTCAACATGTTGGGATCTTAATGACATGGGCGTCGCCAAGGTGAATGAAATTGCCTTAACAAATGCTTATTTTACCCTACAAGCATTGACTTTGAAGTTCAATGAAGCACTAGGGCTTCGTTCTTCCAACGGAGTCGCCAATAATGTTATTGCAATATGTCGTTTGGGGAACCAAACACACGTTTCGTATCCTCGGCAACTACGCCAAAATGTTACCGCTCAAACTAACAAGGGACATAAGGGGAATCCCTAATGGGAAAATTAGGACGAGTTCCTATAATTTAGGAATCAATTTCTAAAATTTAGCACGAGTTACAATGCAGTTAACTGATGTATTTAAATTAAAAGTTGAGTTCTTGATTTTATAGTGTGAGTTGATTGAGGAAAAACAAGTGATTGAGTTTCAAGTGGTTGACTTGAAATAGGACGAGTTGCATGAGCAGTTAACTCGTGCTAACTCAATCGATCACAAAATCATTCGTTAATTAGAAAACTCACTAATTTTAACCATTCAAATTGCCTTTAAAAGGAGGAACAAAGGCACAAGTTTAATCATTGTTCAAGTGAGCACGAGTTGGTGAGACCAAGCAATAGGAAGCACGAGTTTGTGTGGAGCTTGTGAGAGGATGAGTGTGCAAGAGAAGCTTGTGCATAGGTTCGTAGAGGGCAGCAGAGATCAACAGTCTTGCAAGGGTTTCAAACATAGAACAAGCAAGAAAGACAAGTATGTCTTTTAGAATGAAACAGTTGTATTTTGTCGGGGATCAATTGCTTAGTTTTTGTTATCAATAAAATTCTCAATAACAAGCAGAGGGTTTTCCTAGTTGGGTTCCCTAAACAATTCTGTGATTTTGAATTGTGTAATTGTGCTTTTATTTTTGTTCCTATTCTGCTACATCTAGCAGAGAAATTATTTGTTTATGTGAAAAAATTTATTTCAAATTGCTCATATTAGCATGTCAGAATTTTGTGGATTTTCTACATGGTATTAGAGTCAGATCAGAATAAAGATAGCACATCCAAAGTGCAAAACACATCAAGGAGACATCTAAAATAGGTCACAGACTCTTCGAGCTCAACGAAGAAGAGAAGGTGACTTGGTTTAGGTTGGTTTCTTGTGATTGTTTGGGAAAATTCAAGAAGAGGAGCAAGGTCAAGGCTAGAAGTAGCAATTGGAGGTTGGTTTTCTCATGTAAACAACCCTGATCTATTATGTGTGCCCTAGTTCAGGCCGAGTCCTGTAGGGTCAATTTTGAGCACTGGAAAGACATTATAGGTGTTTCTAAGAGGGCAGAAAGATCAGCAAGTAAAGGAGCCTACCTAGAAGAGGAAGTCGAAATGTTTGTGAGGAAATTTGGGCCAAGAACAAGGTTGCAGTAGTAGCTATAGAAAGTCCTAACCAAGGTCGAGAATCACAGAAGGAAAGCAGAGGCCGAGAAGGAGTAGAATGGCTAGAGACATGTTGATTGGTGTTTCATGTTGGTGTTTTGCTAAGGGGATATTGTTCAAGTTGAACAGTGTGTGTTTAGCATCTTAAGAGTAGTGAAGAGGGCTGCTAGAAGGTGTCAAAAGGAACCCTAAATGCAGACCTATGAAGGACTATTAAGTCTGCCAGGAGAGGCAGTTTTAGAGGCCCTAAGTACAGTTCTTGTAAAGGATGGCTTACCAAGGGTTGAGAGCAGTTCATTGTTTAGAGGGAGCATTGAACTTTGTTCCATGGAAAGGGAGGATCACGATACTGCTGAAAGATAATGGGGTCGGAGAATACATCAAGCAAGCGATAGCACCACCTCAAGACCCCCAACAATTAGCCCAACATAATAAGAATGATATCAAGGCAAGGAGGATCATTCTAGAAGGAGTCACAGATCACATAGTGCCTCATATCCATCAAAAGAAGACACCATATGAGATGTATGATACAATCCTAAAGTTGTATCAGAGTACCAGTGATAACAGGAAGCTTACTCTTAAGGAGAAGTTGAGGAGTATCCGAATAAGCAAGGATGAGCCATCATCCCATATTTGACAAGGTTCACTAAGGTACAAGATGAGCTAGGTGGGGTGGGCGTGGTTGTATTTGATCATGATCTTGTGAGTTTTGCCTTACTTGGGCTTCACAAGTCGTGGAAAGGGTTCTAGGATGTTATTAGTGAGAGAGAAAACTTCCCAAATTGGGAAAGTTTTTGGACTGACTGCATACAAGAAGAGATCCGGAGAGAAACCATAGAAGCGAGATCAGTTATGGCAGAGGACGAGTAGAATTGTACCCTGGCAAGCAAGAGTAGCAAGGCCAAGGGCAAGAAGGGCCAAGGAGAGGTCGAGTCAAGTCAGAAGAGCAAGAAGAAGGATCTAAGCAAGATCAAGTGCTTTCATTGCCACGAGTTTGGACACTATGCTTCTAAGTGTCCTAGTAAGAAGAAGGGGGTCGGGAAGGATCATGTTGTTGCATCAGTAGACGTAGATGACTTTTTCCCCAGTTCGAGAAATATTTCTCATTGATTGCCTGCATGGAAATCTCAACAGATAGCAGTATATGGTATATTGATTTAAGAGCATCCTTCCACATGATCAGGAACAAGAAGAGTTTCAGCCACCTAAAGTAGAAGGACAGGCAGTTTCAGATTGAGCTAGGAGATGATGGTTAGTATGCAACTAGAGGAATTGGTGCTGTCAGTTTTCAAAGGGAGTCAAGTAATCCTATTCATCTCAGAGATGTTTTGTATGTTCCAGGACCGAGATAGAATCTTGTTTCGGTAGCTGCCCTGAAGGACAAAGGATATGATATCATCTTCAGCAGAGGTAAGGTGTACCTCCAACACTTAGCTTCTGTATGTAAGAAGAAGATAGGTGTGAGGGTGGAGAATCTCTACAAGTTGCACATAGAGACAGGTCCAGCCTTGAGCAACAAGGCAGAGAATGCACAACCTAGAGAAGTAGTGGTTGAGAGAGAGCAAGATAGAGCTCTCAAGATTGAGACTCAGCCAATATCTCAGTTTCAGTCTAAGCTAGTTGGCAGTTGGGCTAACTAGCAAGATGATGATGATGAGGACCATAGCCCAAGGTGAGTGGAGGCAGCCACTCAGCCAAAGACTTCCAATATAGAGAAAGTTCGAGCCAAGTGGGCAGAGGAGTTGGTTAAGGGAGATCAAAAGAGAGTTGAGTCTTCCAGCATCAAGAAGCAACCATAGAGGTAGTAAGTACACAAAGTACATGGCACTTATGTCTAAAGTGGACTCGTAGAGCATAGGTGGGAAAGAACAGGTCTTCAAAGTAGGTTCTGCAAAAGAAAGCAAGGAATTCTTCTAGTTCAGAGGGAGCAACCACAATAGCGAAGAACTTGGTAGAGCTTAAGATAGATCCAGGTGGACAAGGTTCTTCCAAAAACACCTTCCTCACTAAGAGGGAGTGTTGAAAATATTAGCGAGAAAAGGGTTCCTTGATTTGTGCCTTAATCGTAGGAGCCAGAATGAGTTCCTTCTTGTGCATGACTCGAGTTCCTAAATATCGGGATATTCCTAATAAATTACGACAAATTCCTATAATTTAGGAATCAATCCCTAAAAACTAGGGTGAGTTAGGATGCAGTTAACTGATGTGTTGAAATTGAAAGTCGAGTTCTTGATTTTCTAGTGTGAGCTGATTGAGAAAAAAAACAAGTGATTGAGTTTCAAGTGATTGACTTGAAATAGGACGAGTTGCATGAGCAGTTAACTCATGCTAACTCAATCAATCACAAAATCATTCCTTAATTAGAAAACTCACTAATTTTAACCATTTGAATTGTCTTTAAAAGGAGGAAAGAAGGCACAAGTTTAATCATTATTCTGGTGAGCACAAGTTGGTAAGACCAAGCAATAGGAAGCACGAGTTTGTACATGGAGCTTGTGAGAGGAAGAGTGTGCAAGAGAAGCTTGTGCACAGGGTGGTAGAGGGCAGTAGAGATCAACAGTCTTGCAAGGGTTTCAAACTTAGATCAAGTAGGAAAGACAAGTGTCTTTCAAATTGAAACAGTTGTATTTTGTAAGAGATCAATTGCTCAGTTTTTTTCTATCAATAAAATTCTCAATAACAAACAAGGGGTTTTCCCAGTTGGGTTCTCTAGAAAATTTTGTGTTGTTGAATTGTGTAATTGTGCTTTTATTTTTGTTCTTATTCTGCTACATCTAGTAGACATATTTTGTGTTCATGTGAGAAGAAATTGTATTTCAAATTGCTCATATTAGCATAATAGAATTCTGTGGATTTTCTACAAGACATGGTTGAGACAAAGAGACACTAGTAGATGCAACGCTTGTGAATAGTGTGAGATAGCTCTTAATGTTCCTCTTCATTTTATGTTCATTGTAACACTCGAGAGGGGGAGGAACATAACAAAAGGGGTCACGGGCATTGGTGAAAGGGATAAAGGGAAAGTCTCTAAGTTAAAAATTGCAAAAACTAACAGACTTGCTATCATAACTTGTGCAAGTTGCCTATTCCTTGCAGCTTCTTCTTTTATTGCCTTTTCGCTAGCTTTGTCTTCTTCATATTTTTCAAACTTTTAAGCATTTATGCTCTAACATGCCCTATTACTTCCTTTGGTGAATCAAATGGGGTTACTAGGTTACACCAACCAAGTATTGTTTCAACCTATAGACACCCCCCCCCTCGATTGAGTGCTTGCAATATTCGCAAATTAATTGGTTGTCAATAATATCACAATGGACCCATGTAGCATTCTTAGCTCTTGGGGTTGTGGATGATGGAATGTAAATGGAAAGAAATCTGCAAGTTAAGGGGGGGAAAGCAAGAAATTACAATGCAAACCCTATATTAAATTTAAGAAAAAAGAGGGGTAGCTTTAGGAAAAAGGGAGGGACAAATTTTAACTTGAATGAAAAAATAAAAATAAAAACAAAAAATATATGGACAGCATTAAGATCTATAATTTCATAAGGGGCAAAGCATACCTACGAATGAAAAGATGGGTTTACCCTCCTAAAAATGCCAACTCCACTAGAAAACTCCAAATTACCTCCAAGATGCCAAACCAACTCCAACCTTGTTGCTAATAGACCACCACTGAAAAACTCAATGTTGTTACAGAATTTAATAAGCTCACAATGACAGGTGTTGGGCAAATAGGTGGGGGATAATTCTCTTTATAGCAAATTAGAAGAATTTAGGGATGGAAATTTATGTTTCTTCCTTAAAAAACAAATTGGAAATATTTTTGGGTCCGCATGTGTGGAGTCTACGCACCCTAGATTGAATCAATCAGTTGGGGCCAATTTGTACTGGTTAGATAGTAAACCAGCCAATCAAGTACCTAACTAATACAAACCGGCCCTCCAGTCCAGTTCGTTCACCAGTCAATACCTACACCCAATCCAATCAGCCAGTTTGATTGGTTCCAATGACCAGGACGATGTTTAAAACATTGAGACAAACAAAGAAAGGAATAAAAGAGCCTAAGGATGCCATTGAAATAAAAATTGGATATTCTGAAAGTCCAAAGCTCATCAAAATAGGGAGATATACTTCAACAACAAATATAAATGAGAGAATTTAATCAAGAAATAGAAACGTGTATTTGCATGGACATATGATGGTCTCAAGTCTTACAAAGGTGACATCATTCAACATATTGTTACATTAAAAAAGGATGTTAAGCCTTTTAGACAATAGAAAAGGCAAATCAACCCTAAGCTAGCCCCTTTAATTGAGGAGAAACTCCAAAAAAGTTGACTACCCAAATTGTAGCCCCAACAACACATTTCGCTTTATTACAAATTGCAAGGAAGAAAAATGGGGAAATCAGATTGTGTGTGGATTTCATAAATTTAAATCAAGTTCCCTTAAAGATAATTACCCACTTACAAACATGGAGCATTTATTACAGACGGCTACTAGATCAAGTATTCTATCCATGTTCAATAGTTTATTAGATTATAATTAGATTCTTGTGAAGGATGACGATCAACATAAAACAACTTTCACAACACCATGGAGAACATTTGAGTGTAAAGAACATTCAATATGTTCAGTGTTGGGTAGACTTTCCAAAGAGCTATAGATTTTTCCTTTACAGATATTATCAACAAAATCATTAAACTTTATCGGGATGATATAACCCTAGTTTCAAAAGACAAGATCATGCATGTAAAGCACTTCAAACAAGTTTTTGCAAGATGTAGGAAGTATGTGATATCCTTGAACTCTAAGGATTTTGTATTCAAGGTAGATGAAGGGAAACTCCTTGGGCATATTGTATCAAAGGGCATAATCAGAGTTGATCTAGAGAAGTAGAAGCAATCAAGAAAGTCCCATCACTAGAAAATAAGAAGCAAGTTCAATCATTCTTCAGCAAGATCAATATCTTTCAAAGGTTCACTCCTAACTTTGTTGAAATAAAAAACCCAATAACTGACTTGCGGAAGAAAGGTTGAGAGTTTAAGTAGAAAGACGAGGGTAGGAAATCCTTCCAAATGATAAAAGAAACAATGGACTCAATGCCAGTTTTGACTAGTTTTGATTATTCTATATCTTTTCAAATCTTTTTAGTCACACTAGAAGATACCATTGCTAGAGTTTTATTACAAAAAAGGATCAAGGTATGGAACAATTGGTAGCATTTATGAGCAAAACTTAAGGGATTCTTAACTACAGTATTCAATTATAGAAGAGCCAATGTATGCTTTGGTCCAATCCTCGAAGTAATTTAGAAGTTATGTGGCTTATTCAAGAATCGACGCATATGTTCCTCGTGCAGCTATGAAGGATATTTTTGCTTAGGGAGTATAAGTGAAAAGTGGGTTTCAAGGATTCAAAAGTATGATAGGGAAAGTAAGCTCACTAAAATAATCAAAAAAGAAAGTCTAGTAAAAATGTTAAATGAGAGCAACGAGACGCCATTAAACATTGGTCTTGTTCATATCACTATCTCCATTCTGGGCAAACTGGAGCATCATAGTTGGTATTCAAATATTGTATATTATTTGAGGAATCTTACATATCTAGGTAACTTAAATGATCATAAAATAACAGCTCTTAGACTAAAGGCTTTAAGTATTGTTTGATTCAAGGAGGTCTAGGATAGAGAAACCCTAACAGTCTAGTGCTTCGGTGCGTTGATGAGGTTGAGTCCCAAAAGCTCGTGAAAAAATTACATGCAAGTATTTGGGTGGGCATTATGTTGTTACGATGACAACGCATAATTTTTTACGGGGCAAGTTATTACTAGCCAAAATTGCTTGTAAATGCCACAGTGACATAAAATCATGTCAATCTTGTCAATTATTTGCAAGAAGGCAACATTTGGTTGCCTTGCCTTTGCAAATAGTGGTTATAGAGGCACCTTTTCAACAATGGGGGTTGGATTTTATAGGGGAACTTAAAAAGAATTCAAACAATGATTTTTAGAGGACTATTACAATTATAGATTATTTCACAAGGTCACTAGATGTCATTCCTACAAAGAAAGCAATAGATAAAGTGGTGATTGAATTTCCAAAAGACAAGATAATTACCAGGTTTGAGTTACTGACTACAATCACCATAAATAATGCCAAGGCTTTCAATTCAATGGAGTTATCAAATTTCTATTATGAATATAGCATCATCTTATCCCACTCATCAAACTATTACCCCCACGGCCCAGGGGAATGGTTTGGTAGAATTTAGCAACAAATATCTCATGACTAGCATTAAAGAGGTTGTTGGAGAGAATAAGAGATCGTGGGATAGTAAAATCAAACATGCATTGTGGGAAAATCATATAACGACTAAAGAATACACAAGAAAGAGCCCTTTTCAGTTGTTGCAAAGAATGGAGGTCACACTGCCCATTCATTTGAATATTCCAGTATACCAACATTTGTAATATTTCACTGTCAATCAAGAGGCAGTCCAAGCAAGAGTAAATCAATTGGTGAAACTAGATGAGAACAAGCGCAAAGCTCTCAATCATTTTCTAAAGGGTCAAAAAAAGATTAAAAGCACATTTGATTGTAAAGCACATACACACATTTTGTAAAAGGGAGATCTAGTCCTGATGTGGGAAAAAAATAAGGGAAAAACTCAAAAATCATTGTAAATTTGACAAATTATGGCTAGGTCCCTTCAAATTTTAAGAGCATGCAAGAGCAAGTTCCTTCTTCCTCAATAATCTGGATGGAGATAGGATACAATTGCTTGTAAATGGGCAAATTTTGAAGATTTATTATCCAAATGACATGTGATGCTACTATTAGCTCAATAGATTAGGGTGAATAAGATCCCATGAGCAATAGCTTATTGTGTTACTGGTATGGATTACTTTCTATTATAAAGCTAGTTTGATATCATGTATTTCACTTCATTCACTTATTTACTACTTTGGTTTTATTAATGATGTGTTAGGGTGGTCATCCCACCTTGCCATATGGATCTTACCTCTTCTATGTTGAGTTGTATCAGGTTTTGACAAAGATTGTGGGGTTATCATGCACACGTTGCCAGAGCAAATGTCCCCATGTTGGAAATAGTTGTTGCCTATTACGATGCATGAACAAGATTCTAAGCAATTTGCTATATGTGGCAAATACTTACAAGCGTTCCAAATGGTTGATTGATGTTATCCAGGGACATATTATGGAAGCACACACTTTTTCTAGCATTAACCTTATGGTCCTCCCCAACTAACCATTGCTAAACAATTGGGTGTGTGATGTTTAGAAAAAGGCAAGAACTACAATTTGACCGATTCATGTCCCTATACATTGATTCTATGTTCAATTTCTTTGGATTCAACATTGTGATGATGCTTTTATTATTTATTGGTTAGGAGGGTACATATTGCAATGTACCCTTTCTATTATACGATCATCATCACTACTTTTATATGGTTCAAGCCATTTTGTTGGTTCTTTCCTATGTTTAATGTGGGTTTAGGCCTTGTCTATGAGCACCATAGGTTATTTGGGGTGTATCTACACTTTATCCACTTTATTGTCATATGGAATAGCGTTTCTACAGGAGTACACCCCTTATGCACACATGTCGTGGTTGGTTATAGCAATTTAATGGCTATTTCAATTTTTATAGCAAGGTGTATAGGGATTCCCCCTTTGTGTTGGTAAATAACCAACCTAAGATTAGGAGTGGGGATCATGGCCCTTCCAAGTTGCCTTTAGGTCCTTACCTAGTGAATTAGGACTTTGATACCCTTGGTGTGGATCTAAATGGTAATAATGGCCATCCTTTCTTATTGACCAAAGATAGCCTTAGTGTAGCCTTCATAATCTTTGGATTCTTCCTACAAATACTCCTTGGATTAATGTTCCTTAAGACCACAAAGCTATTTAATAGTTTTCAGAGGCATTGGCACCTATATAGGAACCATCCTTGATCCAATCAAGACCTTGACAAAGAAAACAACAATTCCAAAGGTTGATATAGTTCACCTTTGACCACACCTTCACTTTGTTACCAGCATTTCAATTAACTCTTTAAGAGCATTCAAGGGATCAACTTAAACACACATCCACTATGAGCTCTTGGGCAATAAAAATTTATATGTCTTAGAAAGAAATAGATGTGACCAACAAAGCTACTACTGGATTCAAAAATTGCAATAGTGGACAGGGAAAAGTTGAAAACTAGTGAATTCTACCCACCACTAAAAATGTTTGTAGAAATTTATGGTTCTAGTATAGTTTGTTTGCATATAGTTTAATGCCTGCAACCCCACATTTCGCTTGGATGATATTTAAACATCATATGCATTAAAACAAAACATTGCTAGGCTACCTCTACACTTTAACCATTCAGCTGATAATAAAAATATAGACAAGCATTCACACAATTTTGAGACACTTATTTTTGGTCAAACATAGACCCTAGAAAAACCCACAAGGGCAAAACCAGTCATAAGGAGGATTTTATTTGCTAATTCTCAGAGATATTTTTACACAACAAAATACACTTCAAGTACTTATCTCTCCCTTGAAGTTCGTGTCACTTACTGACTTTGACTATTTGGGAAAATGTGCCACTGTAACATTTCAAATTTGTGAATTCATGCCACTGTTTGCTCCTTTTTCTTCCTTGAAAAATACACTGACAGACCAGGAATCACTCCTAACTTTTCATGCCACAAATCTGACTCAACTCCTCAAAAAGCGTGCCAACAGCATCCAATCTCTACTCTGAAAATCACGTTGTCAATCAGACTTCTACACCTTGATATGCATGCCACTGACAGCCCTTTCTCTAGTGCAATTATCTAGACAGAGACCCAATTTTTTCTCCACAAAATGTGAGCCTATCAGACATATTAAATGTTGGCAGAAACCCCTTGAAAACAATGTTGTTTCTCTGCTCACAGTCCCTTGAAAAATGCATTGAGGATGACTGTATTGAATATCGATCTACGTGCCTGAGTTTTCCTTAAGAAATACTTTGTTTCTCCTCTTCTCCAGTTGTTGTAACTCATTCCTCCTTCAGCAAATGATGTTATCTCAGCTTCAAGACTTCTCCTCCTCCTTGCTCCTCTCTTCTCCAAATGCACATGAAGAATAACGAGCTCGCATACCTTTTCATCCTTTTTAGTTCTCATTTAGATGAGAGAACCCTAATTTGACCCCCTTTTTATGTGCCCCCCGCATTAATAAGTCTCCTTAGTCACCTTATAACTTTAAGTTGTACCTTTTTCACATAAAGCCACTTTAAAAACATAAAATGACTTTAATATTATAAGGTACCATGTACTTTTTCTCATAAAGTCACATTATGAACATAAAGTACCTTTAATATAATAAAGTACTTTGTACTTTTATACCACATAAAGTGACTAAAGTCACATGGCTTTAATAACTCATAAAGTCACTCACTAGGTTTTAACGTGTTTTTCTAGGCAAAAAGGCAAAAGCTCTAGGAAACACTTCCTTGGTACCCTTTTTCTCAACACTCCCTCTTCCTAAGGAAGTTGTTTCTCACCATTCCCATCTTATCTTTGAAGTGGATATGCTTACCCCTTGGTACCATACTATCATCCACTAAACTCGCCACATAACCACCCAACCTCTCTAGTGGTCTACTCTCCCTCACTGGCTCATGTGCTTCTTTCAAGGTATCATAAAGTCGTCTCAACTTCCTCCCCCTCAAGTAGCCTCTTGAACTAGAGTGGGAACCTTGTCCCCTGGAACCTGTGATCTTGATGAAGATGTCCATGTGGCCTGTAGTGAACCTGTAACCTATGTACCTATCACCCCAGAAGTCAATGATCCTCTTGACCCCTGTGAACCTATACCTGTGGAGCCTGAAACGGTGAAACATGTAGTGCGCTCCCCTGCACGGGAGCCTGTTATTCTACATGATCATCCTCATGTGACCTCCTCATGGTCTTGGTACTGTTGAAATATGTAACTAGGTTCAATATTCATAATATTGATTTTAAGTATTTTATGTAAAGAGAAAATAAAAATTAATATTTTTAGCATGGGTTTCATGCTCTAGGTCAAATTGTTTTTTAGGTCAAGCATCCATTGTGTGCTTCTAGGGTTTTGTCATAGAGTCAAAAAGTCAAAAGAAGTCATTGTCATATGTATTAGACCCTATTGGGCATTTTGCATCAAGTCCAAGAACTTATTTTAAGTCAAAAGTGTCAAAGATATCCCTCCAAGGCCAAGTCGACCTACATTGATCCAAATTTAAACAGGAATGCAATAAAGTACAGAAATAAACACAAATACAGAGACACAACAGAAATACTACTTCATTTCATTAATGGAGAATACTAAAATATGCTTAGAAACAGAAATGGAAATGAACTAGCTCGGGCGATGATAGTTTATCTCTGAGAAGAGATGTGGCGGCTACATGCCTCTAAACTGCGTTACAATGAGGCACAAGGGCCTTTTATTATTGAACAATAAGAGCAAACCCTAAACAACCAAAACCCCAACTCGAGGAGATGTAACACCAAGAGTTTATGGGCCCTGTTGAGGTGAGTTGGACAGCCAACTTCCTGGGGTAGCGACTTGGTCATATTATCTCCGTTTGACACGCATGATAACTCGTTGGAAAGATCTCTCCGAGGACTACGACGGAAAAGACGATTTTAGATATCAAATCATTGGCGGTAGATTTCCAAAAAAATGTCATTTAGGGCCTCAAAACGGCTCCGGAAGTTTAGGACCCGAAAAACTGCTAAAAATAGTAAACTATGCTACAATTAAGGAAATTGAAAAACTAAAAGAAGCAATGGTGGGGGTCCAAGTGGAATTGGCAGGTGGCCACCAATATCTACCTGGATCATTCCTCCCCCCTTAGGAAGCAATGGTCCCCATTG
>APFE031454792.1:0-18511 GCA_000404065.3 Pinus taeda
GATAATATAAACTTAAGGGAATAATAAACCCAAGGGATTGATATTATAAACCCAAATGAATAATAAACCCAAGGGACTAATACTAAAACCACAAGGGATTGTAAACCCAGGGGAATAATATTAAACCCAAGGGACTAATATTATAAACCTAAGAGAATAATAAACCCAAGAGATTGATATTATATACCTAAAGAAATAATAAAACTAAGTGATCAATACTAAAACCCCAAGGGATTATAAACCCAAGAAAATAATATTAAACCCAAGGATTGATATTATACACCTAAAGGAATAATAAAACTAAGTGATCAATACTAAAACCCTAAGGGACTATGAACTCAAGGAAATAATATTAAACCCATTGGACTAATATTATAAACCCAATATTGTTAAACCCAAATATAAACACTAAAATAAACATGGTTTATTTTGATGGTGAGATAATCGTTTTCACAATCCCTTGTTGATAATATAAACCTAAGAGAATAATAAACCCAAGGGATTGATATTATAAACCCAAGGGATTAATACTAAAACCTAAGGGATTATGAACCTAAGGGAATAATATTAAACCCAACGGACTAATATTATAAACCTAAGGGAATAATAAACCCAAGGGATTGATATTATAAACCTAAAGGAATAATAAAACTAAGGGATCAATATTAAAACTCCAAGGGATTATGAACCGAAAGAAATACTATTAAACCCATTGAACTAGTATTATAAACCCAACATTGTTAAACCCAAATATAAACACTATAAACACTAAAATAAACATGGTTTATTTTCATGGTGAGACAATCGTTGTCACAACACCTTGTTGATACTATAAACCTAAGGGAATAATAAACCCAAGGGATTGATATTATAAACCCAAATTAATAATAAACCCAAGGGATTAATACTAAAACCCCAAGAGATTGTGAACTCAAGGAAATAATATTAAACCCAAGAGACTAATATTATAAACCTAAGAGAATAATAAACCCAAGGGATTGATATTATATACCTAAAGGAATAATAAAACTAAGTGATCAATACTAAAACCACAAGGGATTATAAACCCAAGGATTGATATTATACACCTAAAGGAATAATAAAACTAAGTGATCAATACTAAAACCTAAGGGATTATGAACCCAAGGAAATAATATTAAACCCATTGGACTAATATTATAAACCCAATATTGTTAAACCCAAATATAAACACTAAAATAAACATGATTTATTTTGATGGTGAGACAATCGATTTCACAATCCCTTGTTGATAATATAAACCCAAGGGAATAATAAACCCAAGGGATTGATATTATAAACCCAAATGAATAATAAACCCAAGGGATTAATACTAAAACCCCAAGGGAATAATATTAAACCCATTGGACTAATATTATAAGCCCAACATTGTTAAACCCAAATATAAACACTAAAATAAACATGGTTTATTTTGATGGTGAGAAAATCATTGTCACAATCTGTTGTTGATAATATAAACCTAAGGGAATAATAAACCCAAGGGATTGATATTATAAACCCAAATGCATAATAAACCCAAAGGATTAATATTAAATTCCCAAGGGATTGTGAACCCAAGGGACTAATATTATAGACCTAAGGGATTGATTTTATAAACCCAAATGAATAATAAACCCAAGGGATTAATACTAAAACCCCAAGGGATTGTGAACCCAAGGGAATAATATTAAACCTAAGGGACTAATATTATAAACCTAAGAGAATAATAAACTTGGAGATCTATAATTGAATGCATAATTTATTAGTCTAATTATATTCATCATCTATTTCAATTTATTCTTTTAATCTATTTCATATTTTGATTTTTTTTAGAATTGCATTTCAAAAAATATTATTTAACAAATATACCTCAAAGCTTACTCATTCACTAGAATTGATATCTATAATTTTTCAAATTAAATTTAATCTACTTTACATTTTAAGAATCTAATGTCAACAAAGATAAATTTTAGAATTATATTTGAATATTTAATATTTTTTTAAAATAGATATTTATCTATTTTTAATGAATGTTTTGTTGTTTATTCCCACTTGACATTTTAACAATTTCTTATGATTTAATAAAATAAGTTTTACCAAATTACATTCCAACTTTATTTGTTTCCCATGGAACTGGATAATTTGATACTATCAACCTTTTTTCTCCATAATTTTAATATACACTTCATCTTTTAACATTTCTATCTTTAATAAAGACAAAATTAATATAATATTTCAAAATTTTGTGTTATAATTACAATTTGGAATCCATATATTTAATTACATTTCAATGTTTATTGGACATCTATAATTGAATGCTTAATTTATTCTTCTAATCATATTCATCATCTATTTCAATATTTGTTTTAATCTATTTCATATCTTTGATTTTTTTTTAATTGCATTTCAAATATTATTATTTAACAAATATATTTCAAAGCTCACTGTTCACCAGTGTTGATGTCTATAATTTTTCAAATTAAATTTAATCTACTTTACATTTTAAGAATTCAATGTTCAACAAAGATAAATCTTAGAATTATATTTCAATCTTTATTATTTTTCAAAAATAAATACTTATCATTTATTAATTGATGCCTTCTTGTTATTTTCCACTTGACATTTTAAAATGTCTATATTCAATGAAAATAAACTTTACAATTACATTTCAAAATTTGTTACCTCACAATGGATATGGATAATTTGATGCACATCCATTTTTTTTATAATTAATTTTAAGATGCACTTCATATTTTAAAACTAAATTGATGTTTTATTTTTATTTTCCACTTGACATTTTAAAATTTCTATGTTTAATAAAAATAAATTTTACAATTACATTTCAAAATTTGTTGTTTCACAATGAACATGGATAATTTGATACATATCCATTTTTTTCTGATTAATTTTAATATACACTTCATATTTTAACATTTCTATCTTTAATAAAGACAAAATTAATATAATATTTCAAAATTTTATGTGTTATAATTACAACTTGGAATCCATATATTTATGATATGTTCTTATTTTCCAATTTACATTAAATTTTTTAATGTTTTTCTACTCTTTCATAACCATGTATATTTATAACGTTGTATTGTTCTTTCCCACTTTATATTCTAAATTTTATGTTTAGTGAAACTATAAATTTTTAAAAGTAAGCTTCAAAATTACTATTTCACAAATATGGACATGTATAATTTAATAGATACACAAGATCTTTAATTAATTTTATATTCTATGGCACGATATGATAATTTTATTACAAAGGTACAATTTCAACATTTATAATTTCATAAATATGGGGATAAACAATTTTGTGTTTATATATTAATATTCTTTTTTTTTCCTATTAAATTTATATGTGCGTGTGTTTAATAAATATGATTTTTTTTATTACATTTCAAGGTTTATTGGACATCTATATTGAATGATATTTATTTTTCTAATATATTCATACATCTATTTCAAATTTTCTTTTTAATCTATTCATATTTTGATTTTTTTTTGAATTGCATTTCAAATATTATTATTTAAAAAATATATTTCAAAGTTCACCGGTTCACCAGTATTGATGTCTATAATTTTTCAAATTAATTTAATCTACTTTACATTTTAAGAATTTAATGTTCAACAAAGATAAATTTTAGAATTATATTTCAATCTTTATTATTTTTCAAAAATAAATACTTATCATTTTTTAATTGATGCCTTGTTATTTTCCATTTGACATTTTAAAATGTCTATATTTAATGAAAATAAACTTTACAATTACATTTCAAAGTTTGTTACCTCACAATGAATATGGATAATTTGACGCACATCCATTTTTTTTTTAATTAATTTTAAGATGCACTTCATATTTTAAAACTAATTGATGTTTTATTTTTATTTTCCACTCGACATTTTAAAATTTCTATGTTTAATAAAAATAAGTTTTACAATTACATTTCAAAATTTGTTGTTTCACAATGAACATGGATAATTAAAGATTAATTTCAAAAAGTTAGAAAGGATACAACTTTTCTATATTTATTTTTAGATTTTTTTAATAAATTAAAATGGGAAAAGCATAAAACTACTAATTTTAGAAGAGTTACCTAAAATTAAAATAATTTTAAATAACAACCTAAATAGTTATAAGATAAAATGGAAAATAAATTAATATTTTTATTAAAAATCTATAGATGTTTTTTATTTTCTTAATATATCTAAATTAAGATTGTTTTTTTCCTTTTATTTACCATAAATTAAATCACACTTTTGTTTCTAGTAGAGTGTATTTGAAGTTGATCAAATTATAATAATATTTTTAATTTTAATTATAATTTATGTTTACATAAATACTTGTAAGCAATTCAATTGAAAATATGAACTTATTATTGTGTATATATATTATACAATGTGTGTTTTCCATTCTGAGGTTTTGGATATACAATTATCTCAGGTGTGGGTGTTTTATTAATTTGAAGTTAATTTCGTGTGATATAATTAGACATGTTGAAATGTAACTGCAAAACTACAAAAATATATATAGAATATATATATATATATAATTATACTATATAAACTAACTTTCAATTTAATATAATTTAAATATTAAATAAATATGTTTTGTATTTATTTTCCAGAACCATTTTTAATATTATGTTAACATAAACTTATATTTTAAAATTGATTAATTTTGTATAAAATTCAGTTTGATAACGAATTATTTATATTATTATTTTTATCTTTAACCATTAATTTACATAAAAAAATATGGAACAGAGCAATAACATAGTGCTCTAATCCCATACAATATTAGGTGGACTATTGGAAATCGCTATCAGCCATTCCAACACTCCAATGCTAAGAGTAAGGAGTAACAATAACAGACCTGATAACCTTTTAACTCTTCTCTATAATGGTTCGGGTCCAGGCTATCAAAATTCAGACTTCTGCGGTTCCGAAGATCGCTTCCACTTGCGATGCGATAATGGTTCTTGCGATAATGATGCGATAAAATTCTTTTTGGTGTAGTTCTTGCGATGCGATAATGGTTCTTGCGATAATGATGCGATAAAATTCTTGAAAAAGATTCCATTACTATGGAATCAAGACTCGTATTTTACTAATCAAATCACTTGGAAAGAGAATAAAAATATTTTGCACCCATTCTCATTATTATGTGATGGTTTTATTGCGCTGGGAGATCAGATGAATCATATTTAATTTCATTTTGGTTGGATTAACATCATCATATTTCATGGATCATATAATGAAGATTAACATCATTAGTAAGTATTTCTTTCATTTACAATTTACATTTTTTCAAAACTATTTCAAAAAAATATTATAAATTCGTATTATTATAAAATCAAAGTTTTAATAAATTCGTAATTATTTGAACATAGCCTTGAAGCAATTTTGTGAGGTATCAATATTGTTCTGGTAACCCGCTTAACTGGTATCTGATGTGTTGCCGAGTTAATGCCGAGTTAATTTTGTGAGGTATCAATATTGTTATGGAACGGTCAATTGATGTGATATGCATGTTTGGGAAAGTAGAAATTGCGAGAAGCAAAATATTTCTTGATATCTATCATTTGAAACGTCGTTATTCAACTTTCAACCCGAATTTTCTGTTTCCATGAGATTCTATTTAAGTGGAGTAAGTAATCCGATTGCCAGCCAGTGGGCCTTTGGTCATGAACACAAAAATGCATACGACAAATTTAATTTCCAACTAAACTCTGCACTGCTGCTATTATTAGAAAAATTCACTATTTAAATATTAGTGAATGTTATATATGTGTACACGCCTGTGGTGACTCATAAAAGTAAAAAATATTAAAACACTAACAACCAAATACCTAAATATTTGACCAATAAACGACCAGATTCCCAACATAATTCATTCACATTGCACAGAAAAAATAAAAGCATTTGCGGTGAATCATTATTCAAAAAGAAAAAAGAAAAAACCAAATTCTTGGAGATCATCGGTTCACATTCAAGATTCAAGATTAGTGATTAATGTTGATTGTATGCTCAATGATATACAAAATCAGTTCAATATTAATTAAGATTTATTTTAAACACTGATTTAATATGAATGGATAGGGATTTAATTTTTTATTTTTAAGAATTTATATTATTTAAATATTTATATAATTTATTAAATATTATTATATATATTAATTATATATATATATATATATATATATAAACTCACCTAAGTAATAGGTAAAATTAATTTTTTATAAAGACTAACAAAATTACACATTATATCTAGTTGTAAAATAACACACTAATCTGATTTGTTGAATATAAAAAAAAAAGGGACGAAGATTGTATTTTAATAGGTGGTTTGAAATGGATATGACAACAGCACGTAAAAGATGATAATGGCTGTCAATTATTGGGCTCCGCGGTCGAATTTTGAAGGATTAGGATCAGCCACCTTTTCTGAAAATTAGAATCATAAAGCAACGTCAGTGAGAGTGGAGAGCTCACGCCTAAAAATACCCATGGCCCTGTGGCATTAACTCGGCAACACATCGAGGAAAGTCCGAACGGCATTAACTCGGCAACACATCGAGGAAAGTCCGAACTCCGACAGCCCAGATCTGAACTATTATAGAGTAGAGTCGAAAGGTTATTGGGTCTGTGATTGTCTAAGTACTATAGCATCGCGGTTATTGGAGCATTATGTTATTATTCTGTTCCATGTGAAATTGCTGAAGCATTATGTTATTATTCTGTTACATGTGAAATTGCTAACAGTAATTGTCGATAATTAAATTGGAATAATTAAATGAAATAGGTTAGATAGTGATTTTTTTTTTTTTTTTTTTATGTAATTGTTATATTATTTATTGATTTCATTTTTGTTTCCATTTCTTATTTTCTAATTTTAGAATCATAAAATAGTAAAGTTTAAGTTTATACATTATGGGTGTAGCTAGAATATCAACCATACATATATGATAAAGAAAGACTAAAATCTTTTATGGGTTCTCACAAATATTCCAAATATATACCCGCAACAATTTAATCCTGTCTAGATATGAAACCAATGTAAAAATCCTTACTTAACTACCTAAGTTCTAATTTAGGAATGGTGACATCATTTACAGATGGACCAAAAGATGTAGTGTGAGACGATATAGATGATAACTCATGAATCCCCTCACTGGAGCCGGAGGCTGTGAATTCCTGGAGCTTCCTTTTCATGAATGCGGGATGTCTTGGAATTGGTAATGTCACAGAGGCATTGGAAATCATCAGTATAACATTAGACATTGGCAGACAGATGCTTGCAGCAGCTTGTGTGCACAGAAGGGTAACATGAATGCATTTAACACTTGCTAATGTCGAATCAATCACAGACAGAAGATTCTTGTTCTTGAATAATGTTCATGCCTGCAAGATATCAAAGCTATTGTTGGGAATTTCTGATAATTCCAGAACAAATCAACACAGAATAATGCTTTGTTTCTTAACACAGAGAGACTAAAATTGTTTTGGGAAGACAGAGTTTCACACAAAAAATGTATTCATTAAACTTTTACAAAATTCTTCCTCTAACAGAGGGATTACACCAAGACTATTTCAGAGACGGTTTAAAAACTTCACTCTGTCTCTGCACTGTTGTGCTCTAACACTCATAACACTCATCAACTAGTTACATTGTTGTTCTGGGTATATATAAAATCTATTTACAAAAATATCTCTGCTAGGCTATGCGTGGAGGTGTCTTAATGTATCACCAACCGCATTTACAATTTGATATCGGTCTTCTGATTTAATTTGAATGTTTTAATGAACAAAATTGGCCTTTTCTAATACTCCTGTTGTCCTTCTGGGGTAGACGCAGTAAAATATAATTGAAAGCCATAACCTTTCAATGCTTTTAACTGCTCAAGAGTGCTCCTTTCCTTCACTGGCCATTCTGTCTTTTAAATGTAGTTGTTGAGATATTAACTGTGTACGTACAGGGTAGCTGATCTCCTTCATTCTTCAGTAGTGCAGAGCATTCAAGGGTGGCATGACTGTATCGGGACAAAAACTTCACCATTCGATGAAACAAATGGACGGATGAGATTGGTTTGAAGAAGGTGCGATATGCTATAGCGAGGCGGAAGAGAAAGGGTGGAGCACTAACATATGGGTGTGATTTGTGATCATATCGCATCACAACATTGCAATCGGAAGAAATCAAGAGAACCTGATAGAAACAATAGGCAGGGATGCGATTTGCGATTAGATCGCATCGCGAGAAAAGAAACAAACTGTTTGTAGTCATTGTTTGATGGTGGATTCCGGCAAGCGCTGCAGTTGGAATTAGCATTTCAACACTCCCCTTTAATTTCAACTGCTGGGTTATCAGTCATACCCAGACATTTCCTCACAAACTCAAAACCTTTTTGTCCCAATGGTTTGGTCAGAATATCTACAACCTACTCCTGAGATCTGCTGTGTTTTAAAACAATTTCTCCATTGTTCACCAACTCCCTGATGTAGTGAAACTTTGTGTCAATGTGTTTCGTTCTCTTATGAAACACAAAATTCTTGGATAATGCAGTAGCTAAGCTATTGTAACAAAAAATCAGAGTTCCTTTTGCTTGCTCTTGGCATAAGCTCCTTAACATCCTTCTCATCCAAATTGCTTGACACGCTGTTGTTGTAGCTGCCACATATTCTGCCTCTGTTGTAGACAACGCTAAAATAGACTGTTTTTTAGAAGCCCATGAAGTGGCTCCTGAACCCATGTGAAAAACATAACCGGATGTGCTTTTCTGATCATCTACACTTCCATCCCAATCACTATCAGTGTATCTAATTAAATATGAACATTCTGAAGCAGTATATAAAATGCCAAACTTTTTAGTACCTTCAACATACCTCATAATCTTTTTTGCTGCCTGCCAATGTGCTTCTTTTGGCCTCTCCATGAATCTGGAAATTAAACTAACAGCATGCATTATATCCGCCCTAGTTGCAGTCAAATACATGAGGCTGCCAACTATGCTTTTGTACAAACTAGGATCAAAATCCTTGTTGTTGTCCTCTTTGTTGAGTTTTAATCCCATCACTGTGGGAGTGATTGTTGCTTTGCTTTCTTGCGTATTAAATCTTTCCAACACTTCATTAGCATATTTTTCTTCTGAGATAAAAATCCCATTCCCATCTGGCTCTACTTCTGTTAAGAAGTATCTCAGCAAACCCATGTCAGTCATTTCAAATTATTCTTTCATGATTGCTTTGAAAATTTCAATAAGATAATCATCATTACCTGTGAAAATAACATCATCAACGTATATCACAACAATTAGAATTTTACTGTCATTTTCTTCAATGTAGAGCGTGGGTTCTCCCTCACACTTTTCAAATCCATTTTCCAGTAGATAAGAATCTATCCTACTGTACCACGCTCTTGGTGCTTGCTTCAACCCATAAAGAGCTTTCTTCAATCTACACACTTTGTGCTCTTTGCCTTTATTTTCTTAGCCTATAGGTTGTTCAATGTAAACCTCTTCCATTAACACTCCATTTAGGAATGCTGACTTCACGTTCATTTGGTAAACTTTCCACTTGTTTTGTGTTGCTATGGACATCACTGCTCTCACAGTTTCCATTCTAACAACCGGCACGAAAGTTTCCTCATAGTCTCTCCCATACCGCTGCTTATATTCTTTGACAACAAGTCTTGCCTTGTGTCTTTCTATTTTTCCTTTAGCATTACTCTTGGTCTTGTAGACCCATTTAACTCCAATGACTTCCTTTCCTTTCGGTAGTTCAACTAAATCCCATGTCTTGTTTCTTTCTATGACATTGATCTCCTCATCCATAGCTTCTATCCATTTCCTATTCTTAATTGCTTCTTCGAAATGAACAGGGTCATTAACATGACAATATAAAGCAAACAAAGAATTCATACCTTCATTTGTTGCCTCTTGTTCATAAATGTCACTTAAATTTCTGAATTTCTTACCTCTTTCATTTGGTGTACAAGTGCTTGAAGAAGCACTTGAATTTCCTCGTTGTGGTGTGCTTATAGAAGCACTTTCATTTCTCCTCAAGGGTGTCCCTTGCTGCATTTGTGTTGGTGCTACTGTTTGGGCATGTATTTCAGCCATCTCATCATCATCTTCGTCATGTGACAAAGAATTCTTAACATTCACTGTTTTCTCTATGCTTCCATCCCAAACTTTCTCCTCAATGAACTGAACATCTCTACTCAATAAGCTTCTTGGTGGTTGGGTTATACAACCTATAAGCTTTGGATTCCTCACTATATCCAATGAAAATACATTTCTCCCCTTTGTTGTCCAACTTCTTCCTTAATTGATCTGGAATGTGTGCATTAGCCACACATACAAAAACTTTCATGTGGGTAACTCCTTGCTTTGTCCCACTCCATGCTTCTTTCGGCACTATGTTCATGACTATTTTTCTAGAGCATCTATTCAAAATGTACGCTGCACAGTGTACAACTTCAACCCAATAATCATTTGGAAAATTCTTTGTCTTTAACATACTCCTCGCCATATCCATGATTGTCCTATTCTTCCTTTCGGCAACTCCATTTTGCTGCGGAGTGTACCTAGTGGTAAACTGCATATGAATTCCATTTTCTCTACAAAAATGTAGAAATTCTTTGGAGATATACTCACCTCCTCTATCAGTTCTTAAAACTTTGATATGCAACCCACTTTGGTTTTCTACAAGTGCTTTGAAATTGCAAAATCTTTCAAACACTTCACTTTTGTTCTTCAAGAAATAAACCTAAGTTTTTCTAGTAAAACCATCAATAAATGTTAGTATATAGTGGTTTCCTGCAAGTAAAGGAGTTTGCATCGGTCCACATAAATTTGAGTGGACAATCTATAAGGGTGCTTTTGCCCTTATGATTTTCCCTGATCGAAAACTTTCTCTGTGTTGTTTCCCCAAGATACAACCTTCACAAAGGCTGTCTGGTTTCTCTATCAATGGTAATCCTCTTACCATTCCTTTTCTATTCAACAAGTTAAGACCTCCAAAGTTGAGATGTTCAAATCTCAAGTGCCACAACCAATTTTCATCTTTTGGTTCGTTTTGGAAAGCCTCTTGGGTCACTGCTACTATTTCTTCTCCATTTTTTAAATATGCTTTCATTCTGAGAGGGAACATCATGTTCCTTGTCATCAACAATACATTGTTTGCTGGGCCTTTTATCCATGATGGTGCATACATCATTCTCAAAGAAAACATTGTAACCCTTTTGAACAAGCTGTCCAATACTTAGGAGGTTACATTTCATTCCAGGAACATAATAGACATTTGCTATGGTTTTCTTTTAACCTTTCCTTGTAAAGACATTTACTTCTCTTTTTCCCATAACAGAAACTTTGCTATCAGTTCTTAATGTGACTTGTGACTTCACACTCTAATCTAACATAGAAAACAGGGCTATGTTTCCTGTCATATGGTTACTGCAACCGGAGTCTAGAAACCATACATCTTCACTCTTTGCTTCAGCCATATTCTAGGCTAAAAACAAATTATCTTGGCTGATATTTTCTCTAGTGATATTTGCACTAGTTCTATTATTCATATCATGTTGCTTCTTCCTACATTCATTTGCATAATGCCCATATTATTTACAATAGTGACATCGGACATTGGATTTATCATACCTTTGTCCTTGAGCATGATGTTGTCCACTTTGTTGACTGCTGCCTTGGCCTTGGTTCTGATTGGATTGCTATCTCTTCCTTGAGCATTTGCTAGACTGTTTCTTCCACCTCTATTTTGGCTTCTGCCTCTTCCTCTCTTGTTTCCTCTGCCTTGACCTCTTCCTCTTCCAAAGAACATCTGGGTCTTAAAGGCATGCTCTAGAGATGACTTTTCATTTCTACTCAATCTCTGCTCATGTGTTATCGGTGATGCATGTAGTTCATCAAATGAGAAGTTTGTGAGATCCTTTGTCTCTTCTATGGTGGTGAAAATCACATTGAACCTTGAGGGCATGATCCTCAATAGTTTCTCCACAATCCTCCTTTCTTCAAGAATCTCTCCATGAGACCTTATGTGTGTGACCAGACCAATCACATGTGTGAAGAATGAGTCAATATTATCTGACTCGTTCATGCATAGATTCTATAAATCTCTCCTCAGTAACTGTAGTTTTGATTTATTCACTTTCTCCATGCCTTGATAAGCTATCTTGAGAGTTTCCCATGCATCTTTGGATCTCTTGGTTGATGCTATCGTTGGAAACACACTCTCATGCACTACTTGATACAAAAAGTAGAGGGCTTTAGAATCCTTCTTCTTATTGCTCTTCAACAGTTCTTTCCCTGCCTGAGTCAAATTATTAAACTCATTTTCATCTGCTGGTTCTTCAAAACCATCCTCAACAAATTCCCATAAGTCTTGGGAAGCTATCAAGGCTCTCATAGTTATTGTCCAATAGTCATAGTTTTTCCCATTAAATTGTGGAAGTTGAGTATTAAAGATACCCATGCTAGTGCTGGCTCCAGCCATTCTTGGACTCTTAACCATGCTCCAAAATACTTGACTGTGTATTTAAAATAACAGACTGTCATCAACAGTAACACAAAAAACTAACTTGAGAAATACCTTAGATTCTTTCTTGATTGAGTCTTCACTCTGCTGGAGAAGCCACTGCAACAAGAAATACTTCCTTTAGCTTCTTTGACACCTTCAAAGAGCCTGGACAAGCTCTGATACCATGTTGGGAATTTCTGATAATTCCAGAACAAATCAATAGAGAATAATGCTCTGTTTCTTAACACAGAGAGACTAAAATTGTTTTGAGAAGACAGAGCTTCACACAAAAAAAATTGTATTCATTAAAGTTTTACAAGAGTCTTCCTCTAACAGAGGGATTACACCAAGACTGCTTCAGAGGTAGTTGAAAAAATTCACTCTGTCTCTGCACTGCTGTGCTCTAACACTCATCAACTAGTTACATTGTTGTTCTGGGTATATATAAAATCTATTTACAAAAATATCTCTGCTAGGCTATGCGTGGAGGTGTCTTAATGTATCACCAACTGCATTTACAATTTGATATTGGTCTTCTGATTTAATATGAATGTTTTAATGAACAAAATCGGCCTTTTCTGATACTCCTTATATCCTTCTGGGGTAGACGCAGTAAAATATAAATGAAACCCATAACCTTTCAATGCTTTTAACTGCTCGAGAGTGCTCCTTTCCTTCACTGGCCATTATGTCTTTTAAATGCAGTTGTTGAGATATTAACTGTGTACATACAGGGTAGCTGATCGCCATCATTCTTCGGTAGTGTAGAGCATTCAAGGGTGTCATGACTGTATCGGGACAAAAACTTCACCGTTCGATGAAACAAATGGACGATTGAGATTGGTTTGAAGAGGGTACGATCTGCGATAGCGAGCAGATCACATCGCAACGTCGGGTCAGCAGAAGAGAAAGAGTGGAGCACTAACATATGGGTGTGATTTGCAATTTTCCGATCGGGTCGCATCGCAACATCACAATCGGAAGAAATCAAGAGAACCTGACAGAAACAGCAGGCATGGATGCGATTTGCGATTTGCGATTAGATCGCATCGTGAGAAAAGAAACAAACTGTTTGCATTCGTTGTTTGATGGTGGATTCTAGTAAGCGTTGTAGTTGGAATTAGCATTTCAAAAGCTATCAAAGGTAAATGCATGGTCACTTCAAATTTCTTTACCACAGTCAATTCGTTGCTCGTACCAAGAAATTCATGAAATTAAACCTTAAGATAAATAATGGTCGCTCATATTGCAGTCCATTAGTTGTTGTTCCCGAAAGAAAATCATGAAATAAAGTCTTGCCCATTCTAATAGGGTTTCTATTTCTTCGGGGAAATCTGTATCGCTGCTTTTCCTTCCACTCACAATCTCAAGGACCAAAACTCCAAAACTGTAAATGTCAGTTTTCACTGATAGTTGTCCCTGCATTGCATACTCTGGCGCCATGTAACCGCTGCATATTTCAAAATAAGAAAGGATTTTGTGACAAATTTTACCATTTTTTTTAATAAATCATAAGATTCGATGAAAATTGACTATTACATTAATAAATTGTATTAAAGAAGGGTAGAGGGAAATATTCTTACTATGTCCCTGCAACTCTTGTTTGGATGTCATTTTTTTGTCTTCAGCTGCCCAGGTTGAGTAAATGCCGACGATGCGTCATTACAACTTGGAAAAGCATTTGGAGAACAGCGGGGAGGAGTGTGCTAGTTGAGGTATACATTTTTATAGGAAGGGGGAGGAGGAATGATGAGAATGCCAACAGTCATTGTAATGCTTCAACCGTCATTGTAATGCATAGGTATTTGTATAATCTTCATACGAAGGGGGAGGAGGAATGATGAGAATGCCAATAGTCATTGTAATGCTTCAACCGTCATTGTAATACATGAAACATCTCTTTATTACTTGAATTTATGCCTACATACCTTATTGTCAAGGTTACGGATGATTGGGCATAAAGCTTTCAATCATCATTGTAATCGATGTCTTTATGCTTCAACCATGCATATGTTTCAGAATGCAAAGTGACCACTTTCAAAGTCACTGTGAAAGACGGTTGTTTGAAAATAATTATTTTATTTCATTTTTTCTTAATCCTGCATATGTGGTTATCAATGAGAGGCACATTAAATTTTTAATCATTCTTTGTAAAAAATTAATTTGAATATGGTCTAAATATGTGTTCTAGACATGCAAGAAAGTTATTGTAGCTAATTTCATCCATTGATTTACTGACGACTACAAGAATATATTGGCATTAATTCAGGTCATCCCATCAAAAAGATTAATTGAGAAAATAATTAACTCGTCAATTCTAATAAAGAGGATGCCTATCGACATAACTAAGAATTATTATAAAGTTGTATCCACTTTCCAAAATTATGGTAAGCAAAAAAAATTACGATAAACAAAAAAAATAAAAAATTATAAATTGAAATATACATTGCCCAACATACCAAAATCCATCCCTAAGAATCTTAAGATTTTCAATTGAAATATACACTAGCCAACACCCCAAAATCCATCCCTAAAAATCCCAGGATTATAAATTGAAATATAGACTGCCCAACCCACCAAAATCCATCCCTAAAGATCCTAAAATTTTATTAGGAGTGTAACCCACCCTAACGTTAACCTTGATTGTTTTCTAAAACATAGATCTTCTTAATATTATAAATATATAGCGAGTTCATCCCATTGATAAAGTTGTGGAATATGTGAATTCCAATGGCAAGAATATGTGGATATTATTAATGTAATGTTCTACATGTATAGCTAGTCCATCCAATCGATAGAGTTGTGGAATGTGAATTCCAATAGCAAGAAGATAGATTTTGATGGATAGAAATAGTTGTGGAATGTGAATTGCAATGGCAATCAAATTTGGGATTGATGATTTCTTTGTTCTTTTATTATTTTATGAAAATTTTGTTTATTTTTTTAATGGAAAAAAATAAAAATAAAAATCATCAGATAAATTTTAATTTTCATGAAAAAAAATTGTGTTAATTAAAATTGGATCTACCCGCTTAAATTTTAATGATGATGGAAAAAATTAATGATGATGGAAAAAATTATATTAGTTAAAATTTAATTAATCCCAAACATCTCATAAGTTTTGTGTCACTCTAATGTTTTATGGCACTCTAACTCCTTCCTATAAGATTTGAAATAATGTCAATCCATACTCGATAAGATTTGAAAGTGTTCTTGAAAATATTCCAATTAGATCCTACACAAACTCAAACTCTCAAACTCATTAATACATACTCGATACTGTGCGAAAGAAAAACAAATTACCCAAAAATATAAAACTTTACATACTATCAAGCTTCACAAATTGTTTGCTGTTTAATACTTCGCGTGCACCAAAGCGAAAAGCACTAGGCAAAATGACAACTGAAA
This sequence comes from Pinus taeda, assembly GCA_000404065.3. Taxonomy (NCBI): domain Eukaryota; kingdom Viridiplantae; phylum Streptophyta; class Pinopsida; order Pinales; family Pinaceae; genus Pinus; species Pinus taeda. The sequence goes on from APFE031454792.1 coordinate 15,967, forward strand.
CTTTCTAAAGAGCAAAAAAAACTAAGAATCCAAATAGATTTGTTCGGATGGTTTTGTCCTACACAATCACAGTTAGAATCCAAAGAGAGCCAAAAAAAACTAAGAGTCCGAATAGATTTGTTCGGATGGTCACGAAGCTTTGATGGCTATTGACTGCTCACTGTAATAGAAAACTAACAGAAATCCACAAACAAACATACATGCTAGTTGCCAACGTTATATAAATGGGCAGTAAGATTACAGCAATACATGCTAGTTACCAACGTTATATAAATGGGCAGTAAGATTACAGCAGTATTAAGAGAGTTACAAAGTTTTACAGAGTTTTACTTACGGGGCACTATTATACCATATCAAGTGTATTTATATTAGAAAACATATATTAAGAAAAAACAACATAATATATTGGGATATCTCGAAAGAGGGTTAAGGGTTTTTATATTAACAGGTTTAATGGAGCTTAAAGTAAATGAAAAAATATAAAAAAATTATAAAAATGTTAAAGAAAAGCAGTAGTCTATAACGCGACTTTTTGAAAGGCTTTCCGGCTGATTTTTCCGGTCAAAATCCGGCGGCAATTCATTGGAATCCCAAGTTTGATAGCTAGTTTCTGCATAATCAATGGCTCCGAGGGGTTTTCCAGAGCGCTGAATCCAAATATGCAGTTAAAAAACCATTTTAACTGCTAAAAATCAAGATTTAATCTCATTTCTTCCGCCGGATTCCGTCACCGGAATCTCCAAAAAGTCGCATTATAGACAACTCCAAAAGAAAAAATGGATACATGTTATATCTAGTGGAAGTAAGGATATTTTAAATTGGGAAAGTGTGTTGGGTTAGTATTAGGAGGGGTTAATGTGATATTTAGAGTTATTTTCTAATATGTAGTCAAGTTAAGGGCATTGTTTAATATGTTATGAAGGCACATGATATGTCAAGGATTCATTAATAAAGCATCAAGAAGAGTTTATAAGTTAGAAAATACATATCAACTAAACTTTCTTTAAATTTTATAGGTTTTGGAGTGTTTTCCAAAATAAATTAGACAAAATTTTGATATTTGTTGTTTAAAATAAGTTTTCGATAATATATATATGAATTCGACACCCTAAAAAGATATTTGGGCATTAAAATTATAGAATTCACAACTCATTTGTGATCCTAACAAATTCCTATAAAATTCTATATAAATTAATTAAAAAAAAATATTAAATATTGTCACATTTCTTTTAAAAAATCACCAAATTCCTTAAAAAATTCACTGTCCTAACAAAATCGTAGCCTCATTAGAGAAAGCCGAAATTATTGTCATGGAAACTAACCTGATGCTGGCTGAAGTAGTGATGGTGTAGGCAACGCATACTCCATACAATAACAAATACTGAACTAATCCAGACAACCATGCTTTTCTTTCACCTGAGTAGCATTACAAGCAAAATAAGTCCACCAGTGTAAAAAACTCGCTGTCGAAATAGATAGTACTTAGAAAGTAAGTAACAATAGATCTAATCATGAGAAGATATAGCACCAAGATTGACTCGTACGGGACCCCTGTAAGAAGTGTTTCTTTGAGGCCCAGAGACTGGATCTGGGAACCTGTAACAATCCTGTTGGAACAGGTGCACAACAAAACTAAATTAAACACACAGCAGAAGCACATATAACACAGTATTTAACGTGGTTCACCCAACCAATCTGGGCTACGTCCACCAAACATAGGCATCAGGAATATATTAATGAAATTGGAGATTACATCAAGAAATCCTCACACTCGCTTAGCAAATCATCTGAATGATTGCCTGTTATATAGCATAGACAATCTAACAGTCTCATAACTCCCTCACATCAAATATAGGAGGAATTAACTCCCTCCCAACAACCTGGAGCTAATCTAGGAACTGAATCCCTATTGTTGTCATCCTTCAGAGATTTTTGCCTATTTGTCTCAAACAGAAAAAATCTCAACAATCTCCACCTTGACAACAATTCGCCTGATGCCCTGTTATTATTATTTTATCTTTTCTGCAAGCCAGAGAAGCCAAACACCAGTGTAGCTTCTCCAACAAAACTGGTTTTGTGAACATGTCTACACAGTTCTCCTTTGTATGCACCTTCTCAAGAGAGACTCCCCTTTCAGTGATAACCTGTCTTACAAAATGGTACTTAATTGGAATATGCTTTGATTTACTATGATAGGCCGGATTCTTAGCCAAATGTATTGCACTTTGTCTATCACAAAGTAACCTGATGTTGTCCTGTAACCTACCAAAGTCACCAAGCAAGCCTTTCAACCAAACCGCCTATTTGCAAGCATGAGAAGCAACAATGTATTCTGCTTCAGTAGTGGACAAAGCAACAATGTTCTGTAGCTTTGACATCCAGCTTATAGCTCCACCTGCAAGAGTAAAGACGTACGCTGAAGTTGACCTTCTCTTATCCAAATCACCTGCAAAATCGGAATCAACATATGCGCAAACAAATTCACTACTCTTATTGTAAGAAATACAATAATTACTTGTGCCTCTCAAGTACCGAAGCACCCATT